>JAQZBX010093081.1:0-12213 GCA_029593785.1 Cabassous unicinctus
TCTAGACCACCCCTTTCACTGAGGGGACCCTAACTAGGCTCATGGAAACTAATCAAGCACTTCCCAGTTCCTGGCCTCCCCAGGGGAGCTGAAGCTCTGATGCTTGTCAGTGCAGAGTGATAAAATTGGCTGATTCCGCCCCCTCTGGAGCCAAGCCTCAGTGTCACCGGGCTGCTTGGTAAATCAGGCTTCCTCAGTAGACTGACCTCTCCCCTCAGCCTGGCGCTGCTTCAAGCCAGTTTATCTGCTCCCCAAAGCTATGAGGGGGTCCAGGCAGCCAAATCCACAGAAGGGAAACCCCTCTCCACCTTCTGTCAGAACCCTCCCTCTCTTGGAGAATGCTCCCTCTCACTGGCTTGGTGGGGTTTGGGGCTTATCCCTGGGCAGCTAGGTAACTCAACTTCCTCAGCAGTTTTGCCCCTCCCCTCTGCCTGGTGTTGATTCAATCCAGCTATTTTGTTTGCCCAAGCTGCAAGGGGTTCCAGGCATCCAAATCCTCAGAAAAGAAACCTCTCTCACCCCTTCGCCAGAACCCTCCCACTCTCGGAGAACGCTCCCTCTCACCGGGCCCTCTCACCGGGTTGCCGGGTGGGAGTCGCCGCTCAAACCAGCCTTTTTCCCTGAGGGTGGGGCTCAGCCGTCTGTGTTAACCACCACAGACAGGCTTAAAACTCACGAATCTCTACTGATCAGTCCACACCATCGATCTGCCTGCAGATAGATGTCCCAAGCTTCTCGCTCCGTGAGCCCACAGCACAGACCCCCGGGCAGAACCCTGTCCACAATCGGCTGTCCTCAGAGAGCTAGTCAGCGAGTGCCCTCCTACACCGACGTCATCTTGCCTCTTCGCCAGTTTTTGTTAGTTCAAAAATTCTGTGGGGGAGCAGCAACCTGATGTGTCTTATGCTGCCATCTTGGTCATTTGCCCAGTGGCATTTTTAAAGGTTAGAGTAATACCAAATATTCCAGGAAGAAGAAAAGCTGCAATTTCTATTTTACGAATTTTGCAATTTGATCATAAGATCATTAACATGATTATATGGCATCTTGGTTTTATTTTAGGAGTTTGAGGACGATTTATCATTAGAAAATGTATCAATGCATAATAAAAGAAAAACCACCATGGAAAAAATAAACACCAGATTCTTGATAATGATAATGTGGAATTAATTCATTTAGGGAAGGCTGTAAAGGGACAGGATCTTCAAAAGAGTCTGTAATGTGTTATTTCTTATGCTAGATAGTGGGTACATGGGTGCTTATTAGATTATTCTTTATACCTTTCTTATATCTGAAATAGTTCATCCTAAAATAAAACACATGAATTAAGATGATTTACCATATTCATAGATTAAAAGAGAAAAATTATGTTTATCTCACTAAGTGCAGAAAAAGCATTTGATACTTTAAATATCCATCCATATTTTTAAAAGACTCCTCAGACTATGAATATAGGTGAACATCCTTAAACTGATTAAGGGTATTAACCAACAACCTACAGCAAACATCATTTTTCAAGGTGAAATATTAGAAGAAATGAGACTACAGTGTCTTAAGAATGGTACTTGGAAGTCCTAGGAAAATAAGATGATAAAAGGAAACAAAATTTATGAGGATTAGAAACAAAGGAAAAATTTTTCATTACTTGCAGACAATCTTATTGCTTATATAGAAAATCCAAAAATATTTAATGATAAACAGAACCAGTAAAAAAGTTCAGAAGATTGTTTGATACATAATCCAGTCATAAAAATTTAACACATTCCTTTACACCAACAATAAGAAAATGTAATTTTTAAAAAATTCCATTTACAATAATAACAAAAACTTTAAAATGCTTGATACAAAATCAAAGGAACATAAGATATTTATAGAGAAAATTTAAAATCTTTATTGAAAGGAATCAGTGGAAAGCTATACCATGTTCAGCTATGGGATGATTCAATGTTATTAATTTGAGATCTTACAAAATTAATCTTTTAATTCAGTGCATTTCAATTAAAATTTGAGCAGGTTTTTGGGAGAATTTATATGGAAGATCAAATAGCCAAGAATAGTCAAGTCTATTGTGAAAAAGAACAAGATGAAAGGAGCTTGTCCTGTCTAGATTTCAAAATTTCTTATGCTATAGTAATTAAAACAGTGTGATATTGGCATACATATAGGCAAATGGACAAATGTTTTCAACCAATAGCCCAGAAACAGACACATTGATATGTGGAAACATGTTATTTAACAGAATTATAATCACAAATCTTATATGGTTTGCCATATAAGAAAAATAAAATTTGATCCCAATCTCATACCTTATTCAAAATTAAATCCCCCTTGGTGTGAAAATAAAACTTTAAAACTCTTAGAAAAACATATAAGAAAATATTTCTATGGTTTTTGTTAAACTAGATTTTCTTTCAGAAGATACAAAGCACGACTTAAAAGAAGCTGATAAATTAGGTTACATTGAAATTTAAAACTTTCATTTAACAAAAAGAATATCATATAGTAAAAAGCATGCCACGGATTGAAAAAAAAGCTGTTCATTTAATAAAACTAATGAAGGATTCACATCCAAAATATATAAAGAAGCCTTCAAATCAATAAGGAAAAGAAAAAAACTCAATTGAGCCATAAGCAAGACTGTTAATAAATAATCACAGAAGAGGAAATCCAAACAGCCAATATATGAATACATGCAATGAGGTCATCCTCACTAATAATCAGGAAAATACAAATTAAAGCTAAAGTGAGATGCCATTTTACACCTATTGTATTGGCAAAACTAAAATGCCTGCCAATACCAAAAGAATGTGGGGAAATGAGAACTTACATAAATAGCTGGTGGAAATGTAAATTTGCACAACTATTTGGAAGAACAAATTAACAATATATGATAAAGGGAAGATAACACATACTTTACAACCATTTTAGGTGTACATTATAGAGGAACTCTCGCATATGTGCTCAAAGAGATTTATAATTATGTTCACAGCAACATTGTAATAGCAAAAGTAAAAAAACCTAAATGTCCATCAACAAGAAGCATAGATAAATTATGATTTATTCCTTTACTGACATACTATATATCTATGAAAATTAATGAGCTAGAACCACATGAAGCACTGTGAATAAACTCAAAAACATTAACGTGAGGGAAGAAACAAGTTGCACTTGCATGCAGTATGATAATATTTACATAAAGTTTAAGGCATGCAAAATTATACTATACATTATTTATGGTTACATTCATACATATGGAGTAAACATATGAAAACATTCAGAGAAATTATATTCACTAAATGCAGTATAGTGATCACCCCAGGAAAGATTGAAGGGAATTGGGGAAGGACATAAAGGGGTTCCAGTTACATCAATAATGTTTTACTTGTTAGAGAAAAAAGAGGATTCTAGAACTATTTTTGCAAAATGTTGATATTTAACAAACCTTGATGGTAGGTACGGGAGTGTTTATTGTTACTTTCTCTATACCTTTTTTTTTCAATCCTTAAAATATTTCATAATTTTAAAACACGTGTGTTCTCTGTCACACGTTCATCTTAATGAGATGTTGACACTATCCCACCTTACCATTTGTAGATGATTATCCGCCTACAAAAGGAAATTCAGGAATTGAAGGACGAACTGGCCATTGTCACAGGGGAGCAGAGGACAGAGGCGCTCACAGAAGCAGAGCTCCTTCAGTAAGCCTGCAGCTATTTTTTTTTTTTTTTCTTTTGCTTTCACAGTGAAAGTTTGTGTTAACTTCTTAGTTGGCCCTGATGTTACAAATTCACCTCAAAGCATGAAGTTCTCCTGGGACAGTCTGAAATTGTTTAGGCGCCAGTTAAGAGTGGCAGTTTTCCATGAATAGCTGGATAAGGCTGGCAGTGTTTTTGCCGCTTCAGCTTTGAGGAAGTAAAGAACAGAGCATACAGAGGATGGGAATATCTTTCTCATGCCAGCTCAAGAAAAGGTGTTGTATAATAGTCATGCGGCTTTAAAACACACACACCAAATACACTTAAGCTGTGCATCTCAGATCTGACAGGAATTCAAGAAATGGTCTTTGTATTAAACAGCATCTTGCTGCAAGCACCAGTTTATCCCACGCCAAAGTAAGCCCTCTCCTTTAATAAATAAATGGCCCATATATTATAGTTCAGACACTTGAAATGGGAATGAAAGCAGGTATTCAGGGCTTTATATGAGGGCGGCGTCTTTCAGAGCTTTCAGATTTGCAGCCATATGGCAGATCAGTGGCACAATGGAGCCTCTCATTTGCTCTGTGATCTTGAGCCACGTGGTGGGCTTTCTGTTGTTTCTGCGTTGTTTAGTAAGCATCTGTGGAGTGGTAATAAGGTACTAGACATAGAAGGCAGTAGTGTTCTCTATCTCCAAGTAAGAAATAGAGCTGCACAGAGTTTTCGAGGTATATTGCCATTTCACCTAGCCTTCCCTCAACAGAGAAAATGGTAAATAATAGAAACAATAAAAGTAGTTATATTTAAACTATTTCATGGCTGCCCCTGAAGGTAGCTCTAAAGCTTAAGAAGCCTTAAGCAAGGCTTCAATTGTATTCAACGCTTTCATCCTCTAGGACAGTGTTTCATAATTCTAGATATAATGAAATAATAAACTCCTTTCTGGCATAATTGCAATTTAGGTGAAATATATTTCCAATATTCATTTTGGTGAACTTTATGTTACTTCTTGAAATAATTTGAGATATCTTAGTTGTTGAGAATTCCTTCAGTGTTGTGCTCTCCTCCCCCGCAGAAAAAGTAATTACTGATTATTATTTTTGAAGATCTCTCTTCAGGGTTTTGATCTCCAAGTTAGGGTTCAGTCAGGAAAGCAAAACCACTCTAGACATTTCAACAGTTTAATACAGGGAATTGATTACATGGGAGTTGGTACTACTAAGAAATAGAATGAGGCAACACCCCAAAGATCAGTAACAGCAGGAAACTCCTGCACGTCTAGGCCTGAAGGGACAAGAGAAGAAGCCTAAGAGCTCAAGGTGGACAACAGAAGCTAAACCATAATGACCACAGCTTGTCTGGAACTGGGACCACTGCAGAGCTGGGATCCATGGCATCATTCAAGGCAGGTGGGGCCTGGCTTCTTCCCTCTTCTGACTTTCTAGTGCCTCCCAGTGGCTGAACTTGCCCATAGGCCCATTGTTAAAGGAGCCAGGGAATGTAGATTCCTGAGATGTAGAGTCAAACAGGGGAAGGAAATTGGATCTAAGAGCAGACAGGGAAATAGCCAGCATAACAAATAAAGACCAGAAAGTCTCCAGGGCTTTCACTAATTTCTGTATATACTCTGTGTTGCTCAGGAGCCTCAGTTTAAGGGTAAGATGTTAAATGTGGTGCTTTCAAGATGGCAGATTAAGTAAATGCTGCAGATTTATTCCTCTGCACCAAATCTTGGGAATTATAAAATGATATAACAAAACACTTGAATCTATAGCCACACCCAAAGACAAGAAGGGGAATTCTCAAGGGTCTAGAAGCTTCAAGGAATTCCTGAGAAACTAAAAGGTGGGGAAGAGATAGGTACAAGAAAAGAATAGACCAGGACATGGGTGGGGCACCATGAGGTGCTATGTTGAGAAGTGGTGGAACCCTGAAGCAGGGAGGGGCTATGAACAGCCAACAAGTGTGTGGTTAACCTATTGTAGTGGAGCAGTTTGTCCTATGAGCCCCTGTACACACCAATTTTCTTCTCCACCTAATCGGTCATGGTTGGGATGGAGAAACAGGGAAACCCCCCAGGTAGCTGATGGTGTCCAAGACAAAGGATACCAGGTAAGCTCTGAAACCCAGCTGCTGTGATGTGCAGCCAAACACAATGCTCTCTGTCCACTCCCCATTCTCACTGAAAACAGTGTGGAGCACCAGCTCCTGCAGCTGTTTTATCCCTCAACTCAGCCTGGCAGCCCAAGTTGAGATAGCTGAGAGTCTAGCAAAGATGAGCTCACAATCAGGAATGACTAGAACTATAAGAACTACCAACTCTGTGATAGACAAGAATAAGAAAAATTTACAATTTGGAGGACTTCAAAACTGAGCTTGACAAGAAGAGTAATTAATATCCCTGTATTAGTCCACCAAAGGGGTGCCGATGCAAAGTACCAGAAATCTGTTGGCTCTTATAAAGGGTATTTATTTGGGGTAAAAGCTTACAGTCCCAAGGCTGTGGAAAGTCTAACTCAAGGTAATATAATAGGTACTTTCTCACCAAAGTGAGCTGCCATGTGTTGGAGGAAGATGGTGGGAGATCTCTGTGAAGTTTCAGCCTTCCCCTCTGGGCCTCATCTCTCAGACTCAGCTGCTATGCTTCTTCCCGATTTCAGCTGCAGGCTGGCATAGGGCTTGTCTATATCATTCTTGGTTGTCCTGCTCTCTTCCCTATTTCAGCTGTAAGCTGTCAGGCAAAATGGTTCATCTCTTCCCGGAGCCCAGCCACTCAAGCCTTCTTCTTTCTGTCACATGGCAGGATCAAAAATAACAGTGCTCTCTCTTCCTGTGTGTCTATCTGAGTGTCCATTTATATCAGACCCAGCAAGGGGGCGGAGACTCATCTTGGGTCATGCCCACTGACTACTCAAATCAAAAGCCCTAATCTTAACAGGTAATCTAATCAAAGGCACCTCAGCTGAATTTAATACAATCAAAGGGTATCACACCCAGAGGAATAGGTTAGTTTACAAACATAATCTTTCTCTTTTTGGGATTCACAGAATAATCTCAAATTGCTTCAATCCCTAAATAAATAAACTATAATATTATATGCATGAAATAAGAACAGGATTACCATGTGCTAAGCAGAATAGCCATATGGCAAAAAATATTCAGAACCTCAAAATATGGAAGAAAAGTCCCAAAATTACCTGAGAGGGAAAAAATTATTAAAATAAAAACTCTGATTTAGAGAAGACTTCTCATCAGCAACTCTGGAAACAAGAACTTCTAGTGCAAAAAAACAAAATAAAACAAAAAGGACCTTGAATGTAAATTTTTATAGCTAGCTAAATTAGTATTAAAGCAAAGGTGAAATAAAGGCATTTTTAGATGTAAAAGGGCACTCTAGATCCTCTCTGAAAGAACTACCACAGACTGTACTCTAACAAAAAGAAAATTTCAATTAAGTATAAAAAGCAACAATGGGCAGATTTTATGTCTTTATGATACATTGTTTCATATTTACATTGTCTTTTGCTAAAATTACTTGCCATTTATGACATAAATGAATTTTTCTGTCTAAATGTTATTGAAATAAAAGTTTACTATTCACAGGGGTTTGGGGGGTACAATGGAAAGAAATAAAATTATCACAGAGATTTAAAATACTGAAGGACTCTCATATCTTGGATTGGTTTCTCTTGATCTATAGATAACAAATACACAACTGTCATCTGTACAGATTGTACATAGACAGTATGTAGGGTTGCCGTTAGTTTTTTGTGCATTTAGTTCATTCATTAATTCATTCATATATTCATTCAACATTTATTATTCATCTGGTTTTCACAAATCTCTACCCTAGGACCTGAGGGGAGACCTTGATTCAAATTTCAAAAGGCTCATAGTTTAGTGTAGATGACTGACACAAGCACAAATAATGGTGATACAATACGAAAAGACATAAACAAAACAGTGAGATTGCACAGACAGTAATGATTAAGTTTACATTCAGGAATCATGTAAAACTAGTTCATGTGCTACCAAATAATATCAGCAATTCCCAATGAAATGACTTCTCTGCTATTAAGATAAGTACTATAGAGCATCTCATCATATTAGTGATTCCTGATCAGAAGTTAAGGGGAACAAATTTTGCAAACCACATACACCAGACCAAAGCAAGCATAGAGTTTCACGGTAATCCGGGAAATTTTGTGCTTGTTCATACTGACAGTGTGGATTGTTCAGTTAATGTGTTTTGTTAATACTGTTTCTGTTATATTGTTACTGCAGTTATTTTTGCCATACTTAGCTAGACTGAATATTAGTACAAGCTAAAATTCATTAGGTTTACAAGAAGTCCTTTATCATCCTAAAGTGAAAGAGATAAATTAAAAATTTCCCCTATTCGGAAGAGTTTGAACAGAATTGAAGTTGTCTTCTTTGAATATTTGTTAAAATTTTCCTGTGAAGCCATGTGGTCCTTGGCTTTTCTTTGTTGAAAGCATTTTGATTATGGATTCTATCTCTTTGTTAGTAAATGGTTTGTTGAAATCTTCTATTTTCTCTTGAGTCAATGTGAGTAGTTTGTGTGCTTCTGGGAATTTGCCCATTTCATCTAAGTTATCTAATTTATTGGCATACATCTGGTGACAGTTTGAAGTTCTTTTATGAATCCCAAAAAGAAAAAGATTAATCCATTCCTGTGGGTGTGTGTACCTTTTGGACTATGTCAGTGAGGCATGACACAGGTTGGGTTTCTGCCCTCTTGCTGGGCTTTATATAAACAGACACAGAGGAAAAAGGAAGCTACCATTTTGATCCTGCCATTTGAGAGAGTGCTCGAGGATCACTAGCAGGCAAAGCTTAAGCACAAAGCCCCCAAGAGATTGGGCCACGGAGGAGCTCAAGGCTGAAGAGACGAGCCATATACCTGATAGGCCACAGAGAACTTTGGAAGGAAGTAGAGCAGCCAGCACTGGAGAGGAGGCCCAGAAAGAGCCAAGCCCTATACCTGGTTGCCCACAGCTGAGCACCAGGAGATGGTAGATTCTGGAAGGGAAGGCAGGGACCTTGGAAAAGGACAGTGGTCATCTTGCTTCACCATGTGGCAGGATCCCCAGGATCACCAGTAGCTAACTTTTGTGAGAAGGCATCTTTGCTAATGCCTAGGTCTTGACATTTCAGTCTCAGATTTGTAAGCTTTTACCCTAAACAAAATTCTCCTTATAAAAGCAAAGCAAAAAAAAAAATTGCCCCTAGATGTAGCATTGCTATTTAACACCATTAGACTGCACTTCTTTATCTTTTTAGGCCCCTTAGACATTTACCCAGGAATGTGTATCAGCTTCAGTCATACCATTTCACCCGAACTCCCCAGGTTGCAAGGTAGTAGTATTGGAGAAAGAAGGAGCCCCACAGCTCCACTCAGCAGATCCGAGTGACAGATATTCTCTAGCTCTCATTCACTTCTCTTTCCTAATGATTCCTGGGCTTGTGCCTACTGACATGACATAAGGACATTCCTGTCAGGGATACTCTGAAGGATGTCAGAAAGCAAATATTTAAAAGATAGGGTATTCTATGTAATAGGCATTTGTGCAGTTAGGATGTCTGTTGATATCCAGCCCTATCAAAACTTTTTAGCCATTTTCCAGCATTTCAGTTCTTAATGTAATTATTTGTTGCATTGACTTGGATGCTTTAATTGAAGAGGATTTTAGATGTCAGCCTCCAGTCATTGTGATATTTTTAGTTTACATCCCTTTGAGGGGGGGCTGGGCTGGGCAAATTTGAAAGGGGATAGCTGACTGAAGACTGTATAGCCAAATTAATGTTTCTGCAGAACTTGTTGGATGAAGATTTGATTCTGATTGATTCTCTGAACACATACCTCTTTGTCCTCTGGTAAAACAATAAGCCTGTAGATCTTTGGCTATTATATCCTGGCCCAAATCTAAGTGAGTGGAATATTTTTTATATAGCAGCATTTTACTTCTGAGATGGAACTGAACTGAATCCCATGGGCTCAAGTTTACCTAAAGTATCTGGATATCTCTAAACATTTAGATCATTTTCTAACAATAGCAACAAAAAACATATCCTCATACTAATCAGCTGTATTAGTCTGCCAAAGGGGTGCTGATGTAAAGTACCAGAAATCTGTTGGCTTTTATAAAGGGTATTTATTTGGGGTAAAAGCTTACAGTCCCAAGGCCATGGAAAGTCCAACTCAAGGTACCATAAGAGGCACTTTTTCACCAAAGTCAAATGCCATGTGTTGAAGCAAGATGGTGGACAATCTCTGCCTGGTCTCTCAGGGCTTCTTATATCAGTCTCTGGCATTGGGCTCATTTCTTTCCGGCCCTTCTCAGCTGCTCAGCTGCTCTGTTCTCTTCAGCTGCAAACTATCAGGTAAATAGTTCATCTCTCCCCAGGGCCCCAGGATCAAACATGACTGAGCTCTCTCTCTCTTCTTGTGTGTCTTCTTGAGTAGTTCCCGTTTATATCAGCCCACCAAGGGGGCAGAGACTCAATCTGAGTCATGCCCTGCTGATGTGGTTGACTCAAAAGTCCTAAATTGATTTTATCAAGTAAACGTAAAGCCTTTGAATTTAATATAATCAAAGGGTATCACACCCAGAGGAATAGATTGGTTTATAAACATAATCTTTCTCTTTTTGGAATTCATAAATAATCTCAAACTGCCACATCAGCTAATCCTTCAAACTGAATTTATTGAACACCTACCAGATGCTAATCATTTTAATAGATGCTTTAGGAATACAGGAGTATAGGAAATTATGTACACATACATATATACATACAAGTACACACACATATATGTATATATAAAACAGAACAAGAAAGTATTGGTGGAAAGAATAAATGTACACAGAGAATTTCAAAACCTTAAATCCATTTCCAATTCTACTCATATTAGTTTTTAATAGCTCTCTAGACTTGTGCCCTTAGGAGTAAAGTAAGAGAGGTAGACTAATGATACCTTTGTGCTCTTTCAGCTCCATGTTTAAATTTAATATCAGTTTATTGTCTATGGTTTAGTTCATTATTTAATCATTATCTATGATACTAAAAAGCTAAATCATTATATTAGAATTCAGAAATAGGGGAAATCATTTCAGATGTCACCCATAAAGTAAGCTGAACAAGCCTTAAAGGGTGTTAAGAGGAAGAAGGCATCATTCTAAGATGGAGACCACATAAACAAAGGTACAGAGAGGGACTATGCGCAATATGAGGAAGAGGGGGGAAATATCAGGAGAAGAGGATGGGAGCTTGTACATAGATGGCACTAATTTATGAAGATCAGAAATGAAACTGGCTTGACAGGAGTTGGGGTTCTCATTGAAGAACTGAAGAATAGGATTAGAGAGATCAGTGGTGATTAGGAAATGGATAGTGGTTTGGTAATATTGCAATTCACTCATTTATTCATTCATTCAATTAATGCTTATTCTGCTCCTTCTGTGTGCTAGAGATACTGAAATGAACAAAAAATGCTTGCCCTCATGGAGCTTACATTCTAGTGAGGAAAGATAATCCAAAGGATAAATACCTAAAATACAAAGTATTTCAGATAACAGAAAGTGCAAATATAAAATGGGAGTTGTAATTTTAATAGGGTGACAGGAAGGACTTAAATGATAAAGTTGTCAGGACTATAACTCTGATAGTAATGGTCAGAATTAGTTGGAATGAGAAAACAGGAAGATATAATCAGATTTGGAATGTGATGAGTGAAGAAATCAGATTTAGGAGACTCTAGTGATGATAATGAGAATGGAAAGGAAAAGACAAATCTGAAAGAATTTATAAAGGAAGAATCAGTAAAATTGATGGCTATAGGTATAGAAGAGATAAAGAGATGTAAATACTAAGAATTCAAGACTTTAAAACAGGTTATCGGGGCATGAAAAATTGGGAAAGGAAGTAGGTTAGGATAAGAAAAGAAGTGAATACTTGTACAGATGAAATCTGGAGTTTTATAGGAAGGTTGGAATTGAAGATTTAAATTTTGGAGTGATTTACATTGATGTAAAACTGCGGTTAGACCCAAGGGTCACTTCAGGAATTCTCTGATTTAATTTGAAGTATGTAATAATTGGGTTCCACAGGACCATATCTTCCTATATGAAAGCTTACTATAGGTGGATTACCAGCTAAAGTTATTTCTACTTTGCTACATCATCCCATTCCCTCTTCTGCTCATATCTATTTACATATAATTAATTGTTCCATTCATTGGATATTTTCCAATGGGGAAAAATATCCCTTTCTTTGTGACTCAGAGCATTAATAGTTAACAATGTAGAAAGATGAGACATTAAAAAGATAATAAGGGAATATTATGAATAACTTAATGACAAAAATTTGCTAGCTTAGGTAAAATTGACAAATTCCTAAAAGGCACAAACAACCAAAACTCATTCAAGAGAAATAGAGCACCTGAATAATCCTATATCTTGAGAAGAAAATGAATTCATAATTTAAAACCTCCCAA
>JAQZBX010093082.1:0-12194 GCA_029593785.1 Cabassous unicinctus
TTCCTAGTGAAGTGGTATCTCATTGTGGTTTTGATTTGGACTTCTTTGAATATGCTTGTTAACTATTTGTATATCTTCTTTCCATACTTCTTTTGATGAGTGTGTGTGAATGTGTGTACATGTGTATATAATTGAGATCATTCTGCATATACAATTTTGTATCTGATCTTTTTTCATTTGGCATTCTATTTAGAGCATTTTCCATACTATTTTTAAAAAATCAGCCAATACAGGGTATATAAATGATCAGGTTATCACTGTAAGCAACTAAGGCTCAAAACCAACAATGACCTATGGGAAATGGTGTGGAATGTGCCTTAGAGTTTACCCACCCGAGGATCAAGAAATCTGGGGTATTTACTTTTTAGCTCCCATTTGTCATTGGCTAAGGGCTGCTTCCAAGAGTGCTAACTTCCCAGCACTAACACTCTTCCAGTGCTAGGGCCAAGAGAAAGCCCTCAGCGAGTCACAGGTGCTTTCAGTAGGATGTCAGTGTGTAAAGGAACAATGAGTGAGCATGGATAAACTAATGGGTGGTAACTGACAGCATCTACAAAAGGCAGGTAAATCTAGAGTGAGGCTGGAGTCTCCCAAGGAGACTATTTTGAGAAGTACATCCACCTAGATATAAGTTCTATAGTATATTAGTTTTAAAAAGCAATTCTATTATTGAATACATCTTGCATTCTTTCTACTGAAGCAGATTTTATAGGTAGCTGTCTACATAGATATGTCCTCATGGACTAAGCCTTGCAACCTGCTGAGTTCATGACTTAGACATTCAGCCAACCTCTGAGTCTCCATCAGCTTGCTCTGATACCTGCCCCTGCCAGTGTTCTCTTAAGGTGTAGTGTTTTGTATAATAGTCCATCATATTTTGGACTGCCTGTGGTTACGTCCATTTTAGCTCTCTTCCTGAAAATGGTAGAATATTCTACTGTTAATTTATTCTACTTGTCTCCAGCCCATTTGAGCTGTGTTACAGCAAATACCACTTTACTGTGGTTAGGCTAGTTAAAAAGCTATTTCCATGTTTATCATTTTGGTGTGATTTTATGGAAATTGAAAATCTTACCTACTCCCAAATTTAAAATTTGGGGGTAATGGCTTGGTGGAGAAAGCCTATAGGGGACTTCATGGGAGTAGTTATATCTAAGACCCAATTATTCTATAGTAATTCCCTACTGGGGACCCTGAACTGTCATGAAAGTCTTGGCTGTGCTATGGGAAAGTAAGAGAAGGCTGTATGCTTATGGGGAAAGAGAGACAAAGTTCTCTGGGGCATTGTGGTGGTGACAGCAGCTATGAGTATGAGATTACTAAGGGTTAGGAGGATCTCAGAGGACAAGAGGTGGAACTCTGACATCCAGTCACCCTCCACTATCAATTCTCTGCCCACCTGCTAACAACTTTGGAGGATAAGGATGTGGTTTCATTAAGAAAGATGTCAGTTCCTTCTTTGTGTACTGAACCTTATAGGTGCATGGAGTGAGTGTGGAGGATAGATGACTCTCCAAAATCAAGAGATGAGTTTTATTGCCCTAGGAAGTGATGCTGGAACAGCACAAGCCACCTTCAATGGAAGAGTGGAGAATGGTAATAGAGTACTCAGTAATTGAGGGTGGAAGGTGAAGACTGCTATTCTTCTGTTGAGTTCAGAATAACAATTGAGTCTCTAGGCTAAGGCTCTTCAGAAATCCTCTATGAAAAATAAGCAAGTTACATAAACCCTCTGAACCCTGGTTATCTCAAATATACAAATGAATGTTGGGACTTTAAGGGGTTTTATAGATGGTACCCATATTTCCCTTCAAATCCAAAACTAATCATAGAACAAAGAGGTCAGGCAGCTAGAAACCACAATGTCAACTTTATTACTGAAAAGGCTGATACTGGAAAATATGGCTTAGATGCAGAACAACAATGGGCTTCCTAATACTCTATCCCAGAATTAGGCAGACCTCCCCAGTCCTTTCTTCAGATGTGGAATGGCAGAAGTAAATACATGCTATCTGCTGGTGAAGGGGATCCCAAAGAGAGAGAAGGAGAGAGCGTAGGGATGAGTCAACAGTGCTGTTATGGATTGAATTGCCTGCCCTCCCTTCCTGTCCAAGACATGATTAGGGTAGGCCCTAATCCAATATGACTAGTTTCCTTATAAGGAGAGGAAGTTTTGACAGAGACAGACAACTGATGCAGAGACAGAGAGATGGCCATGTGACAGAGGCAGAGGTTGAGTTATACATTGCTGGCAAACCACTGCTAGAACTCTACAGACTTCACAGGAAGCATGGTCCTGCTGACACCTTAATGATAAGACAATAAATTCCTGTTGTTTAATCCAACTACTCTTCTCTAGTACTGTGATACAGCAATCCTGACAAACCAAGACAAGTGCTAATGCAAATATTTCTTCCAAACTCCTTTTATATGGAGTGGTGCACTAGGGAATAGAAAGTTGCCAGGGGTGTTACACTAATAGAAGCTTCTCCACCTGAAGATAGGAGAAGTAATAGGAATAAGCAGTCCTCCTCCCCGACAATGGGGATAATCCTACTGTCTTAGTTTGCCAAAGGGCTGCCAATACAGAATATCAGAAATGGGTTGGCTTTTATAATGGGAAATTTATTAGAGGTAAAACTTCCAGTTCCGAGTCTGTGAAATGTCCAAATCAAGGCATCAGCAGAGACTTTCTCCCCAAAGTCAGCTACTGATGATTCTGGGGTCCTGCCACGTGGTGAAGACAGCTGTCCATCTCTGCTGAGGTCCCTGCCTTTCCTTCCAGAATCTACTGTCTCTCAGAGCCCAGCTGTGGGCAGCCAAGCATTGGGCTTGTCTCTTACTGGGCCTCCTCTGTCAGTCTCCACTGCTCTGCTTTCCTTCTGATTTCAGTTGTGAGCTATCAGGCATATGTTTTGTTTCCTCAACCTTGAGCTGCTCTGTGGGCCCAGCCTCTTGTGGGCTTCATGCTTAAGCTTTGCCTGCTAGCAATTCTTGAGTCCTCTCTCACACAGCAAGGTCAAATATGGCGGCTTCCTTTCTCTCTGTGTGTCTGTCTCTCTCTGTGTCTCCATTTATATCAGACCCAGCAAGAGGGCAGAGACTCAACCTGAGTCATACCTCACTGACATAGTCCAATTAAAAGGGTCTCTCACCCATATGATAGGATTAGTTCAAAAACATAATCTTTTTCTTTTTGGGAGTCACAAAATAGCTTCAAACTGTCACACTTACCTACCTGGCAGAATTGTTGGAAGGCTTAAATGAGATAAAAAATAGCATTGTGGTTCACCACATGGGTATAAGCTTTGACAACTCTGAATTTGGATCCCTCCTCTATAACTATTAGCTGGCTTTGGCAAACAACATACATTCTTTATGCCTCAGTTTCCTATTACAAAAAATGAAAGTAAAAATCATCTACCTTATACGGTTGTCATTAGGATTAATAAAGCATTTATCACAGAGCTGGGCACAAGGTAAAAACTCAGTAACTATTAGCTATTTTATTGTACTAAGGCATTTAGCACAATATCTGGTATATGGGTTCAGTACATAGTGGTGGTGGTGGTAATTATAGCTATTACTATTTTTATTGTTGGCCTAGAGTTGTCTTTAAGGCCCCTAATGCTCTTCTAGGAAAGTAGATCCTTTCAATATCATTGACCAACACCATTTGTGACAGATTGTTATTAATTGTTCTTTAAATGCTTGGTAGAACTCACCATTGAAACCATCTGGGCCTACAATTTTCTTTGTGGGAATTTTTCAAATTATTTGATCTCTTTCCTTATAGGCCTATTCAGGTTTTCAAACTTCTTTACTCAGTTTCAGTAACATCTTCCTAGAAATCTGTCCATCTTATCTAAATTATCTAATTTGTTGGCATACAGTTCTTCAATAGTATTCACTTATAGTCCCTTTTATTTCTGTAAGGTTGGCAGTAATGTCTCCTCTTCCATTCCTGATTCTCATAATATGAGTCTTCTCTCTTTTCCTTGGTCAATTTAGCTAAAGGTTATTCAATTTGTGTATCTTTTTGAAGAACCAACCTTTGGTTTTGTTTTTTCTCTTTTGTTTTTCTATTCTCTACGAATTTTATTTCTATTCTAATCTTTATTATTTCCCTCATTCTGCTTGTTCTGGGTTTAGTTTGTTTTTCTTTCTCTAGTTTGTTAAGGTGGGGTGCTAGTTCATTGATTGAGATCCTCCCCCCTCTTTAATACACAGATGATTACAGCTATGAATTTCCCTCTAAAATCTGTTTTTTCTGCCTCTCATAAATTTTGGTATGTTGTGTTTTGTTTTTAGTCATCTTAAAATATTTTTAAATTTCCCTTGGGATTTCTTTCACATTGGCTTTTTAGGAATATGTTGTTTAATGTCCACATATTATCTATGATCCCAGGAGGGTTCTTCTTGGGTGTCTCCATGGTTCTCTCTATTTAATTTCTGTTTGCTCTGCTGTTTTGCTTGTATCAGAGCTACCAGTTTCCTCTTAACTGTTCTCCACCAAGATCTTCATTGTTTTCAATAACACCTTCTTCTAGTCTCTGTTCCAAACAAAAGTTGGTCTCCTCAGACGAAGTTGCAGAGCTTGTCCTCCTTATATCCTGCCTTTTCCCTGGAACAGAAGCCCTGTACCACTGCAATAAAGGTGGGGTCAGGGACCCATTTTTCCTGGAATGACACCCCCAGTCTACAAATAGGTAGTGGGGAAGTAAGTGAGCTGGGGTGGGGATGCTTGGAATCCCAGGATTCTCATTCTCTTGTGCCTATGGTAGAGATGTTCTGTGAGAGGCAGCCGGGTGGGGGAAAAAAGACCCAGTTCTCTCAGCCATGCTTTTCTGGAATAGAGATTCTGAAACACAGGACTTAGGGGCCTGGGGGGGGATGAGAAATACCAACAGTCTGCCTCTTCTGGGGTGAAACTGTAGCCCTGACTGGTGAACTATGGGGAAAAGGGAACCCCTGTCTTATTGGTTGCACATGCCTAGAGTAGAACTTCTGTAACATGGAGCTGAGAATGGGGGGAAAGCAATGAAGTGTGTTGTGGCTCAAATGCCACAAACTATATTGTTCTTACCAAAATTCGGTAATTTTTTTTGAATGAATGTTTCTGCAGTTGCTGTATGCCCTGAGAACAATTTCTAGAGATTTTGGATGATTTTTCAAAACATAATCTTCACTAGTTAAATTGTTTTCTAGGGAGAGGGTCCACCAATTTCCTTATTTGTCGTTTTGGAAGTCCTGCCTCATCTTCCTTTGCTTTTTCCTTCCCTGATCAACAATTTATGGGAAGAGCATGAATAAGTACCAAGTCAATGATCAAATGTCTTTCCTTTGGGGAAAGGTTCAGTTGAGCAAATAATAGGACAATCAAATTCTAACTTCTTCCCATCCTTTACCTCCCAAACCCCTTTTGTCAGTCATGTCTAGTATTAACTTTGACCATGTTAAGTAGGAGTCATTATAATTGTTGATGCCAAGATCAGCTGGTTAAACATGGAACTAGCCTGACTAATTGTTGTAGCATTCCTGAGTGCATACAAAAAAAATCTAGTTTTAGGTTGGTAGATAAAAATTTAAGGTGAGTATAAAATTCAAGGACAAATTTATAACCAGATTTTTTTAAATTTACTTTGAATTTTTATCTAAGTAATAGATGTTTATCATACAAAACAAAGATATGTCTTTTTTACCCTAAGTATTTTTATTGTTTAGGTACTCATTTTAGTTAACACTAGTTTTAGCTCAATCAAAACTCCTTTAATTTCCTTTCCACCATAGTTTACTGGTTAAAAACAGGCTCAGTGCCAGAGTCTAGTCAGAAACACTCTAGGTATTTCAGACAGGGGACTTAATAGAGGGAATTACTACAAAAGTGCTAAAAGGTCTCTGAAGGAGCAAAAAAGGGATAGTAAGATAACTGAAGGATTAGTAACTACAGGAATCTGCTATCACCCCTAGGGTTAGAGGAAAAAGGGGGCGGAAAGAAAGAGAGAAAATGATGTCACCAGACCTATCAGGCATTTACCAGCAAATGCCTGACTCATGGTAAGTGCCCAACAAACCTTTATTATAATTATCATCTGAAATAGATATTCCCAAAGCTTTTGGTGATGGGGGAAGGGGCAGTTGTGGTTCAGGAAGTCTAAGGGAAAAATGATAGTCCAGTTTATCTCCCAATGTTCTTTAAGTTCTAATTCTGTGAATATATTTGTTAAACATTTTCTTTCTCCCTTTTTTCTGAATTATTCTTGTCTCTTTGTCTAGTGTATTAGTCAGTCAAAGGGGTGCTGATGCAAAGTACCAGAAATCTGTTGGGTTTTATAAAGGGTATTTATTTGGGGTAGAAACTTACAGCTACCAGGTCCTAAAGAGTCCAACTCAAGTTACCATAAGAGGTACTTTCTCACCCAAAGTCATTTGCCACGTGTTGAGCAAGATGGTGGGCGATGTCTGTGAGGGTTCAGCCTTCCTCTTCCTCTTAAGGCTCCATGGTACCAGCTTCTTCCAATCTCAGCTGTAGGCTGGGATAAGTCTTGTCTCTCTCCTGGGGCTCATTTCTCTCCAGGCTCAGCTGCAGCTGTAGTCTCTTGGGCTCATTTTCTTCCCAGGGCCTCTGCTGTGTCTATGGAGCTGTCTCTATTCCTCTGTGTTCTTTTCCTGTGTATTTACTTCCTGGGGTTCCAGCATCAAAACTCCAACTCTCTCCTCTGCCCTGTCATTTTCTCTGTAAGTAACCACCCACCAAGGGGGTGGGGACTCAATGTCCTAATGACGTGGCCAAATCAAAGCCTTAATCATAATTTGATCAAGTAAAAGTGAAACCTCTGAATTAATACAATCTAATATGCCCAGAAGAATAGACCAGTCCACAAACACAATCCATTATCTATTTTTGGAATTCATAAACAATACCAAACTGCTACATCTACCAAGTGATTTCAGTCTTTGTTGTTCTTATAGTACAGACTGGCTTTCAAACTTGATTTACTTAATTATCATACTTTTATGGCAGGCTCTGTTATCATATACTATGGCAGTTGACAGTTATGTCAAAATAATGTTTATTGGAACTGACTTAGTAATTTATAAGTTTTTTTACTACATACTATTTTGTTCCAATACCACTTTGATATGCTAAGAGACTTTAGCCATAATACATTGCAAATTATGTTTATATCTGACTTTCCTTCAAGATCTACTTAAAGGTAAGAAAGATTTATAAATGTTTTATAATAGTTCTAATACATTGCAGAGGCTTGATTTATTACAAAATATAATATTTTGTGCCAAAACTAGCCATCTCCTGGACAATCTCTTCTGCCTTTCCAGTGATCTAGGAAAGCAAACTAGTACAGGGGACTTAATTTTTATACAAACAGTATCTATACAGCCTGCATATTATTGGCTATTTAAAGAACACTAGCCCAGTTGAAAATGACAGGAATTTCACAAGACATAACCAACCTTATGTCCACGTTGAAGGGGTGCCTTATCTTGCCCAGAAACAGAGCTAATGGGACACATCTGGGAGCAAAATAGTTCTATCACCGGAGTAAAAGACAAAACAAAGCAAAACAAAATATTTTCATTTCTCAGCTACTTCCTTAGACATGGTACATTTCTTGGATAACTTACCAGGCAGTCTTTTGAGGAAAGGATGAATATAAAAGGAATGTTAAGTACTAAATGGAATCCAATCCAACAATAACAAGGTTAGTCTGTATCTAGCTACTGTGGGTTGCTATTAGTAGTACATGATGATATATCAGTAAACACATCAGGTCTTTCTCCAAAGTCAGGCAAAACTGTGTATTTTTCTGAAAATTTCCTGTAGCTAAGTTATTAACAGTAATGGGGACTCTTTACATGAAGTACAAAAAAAGAAAAATAATAATAATCACAAAGCCTACAGAGATACTACAATTCTCTCTTATATTAGATATAGTCTGGGAGAATTATCTTTACGTGAATCATTTGCCAAGACTTGGGTCTATTTTTTAAAGCTTTCTAAGACACCAGAACATGGAAATAAATAATTTGTTCCCATCTTTATTTCCATCTCTGAACAATATTTAAGCCAGATTTGTTAGTGCTATCTTTCACCTTTAAGTTATTTCTGTACTAGTTATACATAAGAAACTGTAACTTGGAAAAAAATCACAAGAAAGCATGTGAGAAAGAACCAGGTGAAGAAGTAGTCAAACAATAATTTTCCCACACTTTAGAGAACAAGAAAGGAAATGTAAGAAAAGCATTTGCTAGTAACATTTGACAGCGGTATCAGTGCTTTCCTAAACAAACTAGATGTTGCCTGTCCTTTCAGTTACAGCTGCTGTGAAAACTCTATTCTGCTTAGTACCACATAAAACCCTGGCATGATGCCTAGACAGAAGAAGGCAATTTCTCTCTAACTTTGGCTTTTCAGAGCATCATACTTGATCATTAAGGAGAGAGGGGATTGGTACAATCTTGGAGATTAAAGATTATTTGGTCTTGGAAAGGCTTTGGAATTTCCATTTTCTAGCACCCTCTACTGCCATCCTAACACTCCTGTATAATTCTATTTCTGGTTTAAAAAATGTAAGAAAAATCTGGGAGAAATGAATCATGGACTATTGAAGCTAAAACCCACCCTGAGGACTAGAGAATCCATCCCCTTCCTTACACATTGATGTCAAAACTCAGAGAGCTGGAGTGACATGACCAAGTATTTATTGGTAATATAGGATGGAGCAGGTACTAAAACCCAAGTTTCCTTTTGATTCTTTCCACAACACCATCCTATATGTAACAAAAATATATTGATAAAAAATAAATTTTATTAAATAAATTTTGATAGATAAAATTCACAGCTTCTATTTGGTGGAGTGTGGGCAGTGGAGGGGCTCAACAAGTGTCAGGCACCAAGCTAAGGGTTTTATGTACATTTTCTCATATAATCCTATGTAGAATATAACTCATTCTAAAAAGGAAGTGCTATCAAAACATGGACAGTAATTTGAGACCACCAGAAACAGTGAGATCACAGAAAACATATGACCCATCCCTTAATATTAATAATGATATTAATAATAACAATAGTAATAATGATAGATACCATTAATTGAGTGACTACTAAGTACCAGACATTTTATATTTGTTATTTCATCTAATTATCACAATCTCCCTGTGTGGCAGTTTGATATTATTTATTAATTCCAAAAAAGAAATTTTATTATGTTTGTAAACTGGTCTGTTCCTCTGGGTGTGATACCCTTTGATTCAACTGAGATGTCTTTGTTTAAATTATGTTAAGATTAGGGCTTTCATTCAACCACCTCAGTATGATTGAGTCCCCACCCCTCTGGTGGGGATAAAACAGACTCTCACACGAAAGTAGACACACAGAAAGGTAGACAGAGAAGATACACAGAGGATCTTGCGGCCAGGGAAGAGAGATGAGCCTGATAGTTTACAGCTGACCTTGTGAAGAGAACGGAGCAGCTGAGCCCGGAAAGAAAAGAGCCCCAGGAAGAGAGACGAGCCTTATGCCAGCCTACAGCTGAGACAGTGTGAGAGATTTTTGAAAAGCATGGCTGGAGTTATCTCCTTCCCTTTTTCCACTCCCATTTACAAAATGACTTTGCAATGCCTCCCATTGAGAAGTGACATCTATTTCCCCACCTCTTGATTCTGGGCTGGCCTTGTGACTTCCTTTGCCCAAAAGAATGCTGCAGAAGTAATGGTGTACCACTTCTGAGTCTAGGCCTCAAGGGGCCTTGCGTAGTTTCACTCTCCTTCTAGAAACCCTGAATCTACCATGAGAGTAAACCGTATAACTAGCCTGCTAGGGCATGAGAGACTGCACGGAGAACAGAAGTGTTCCAGCCAATAGCCAGTCACCCTCTAGACTCAGAGACACTTAACTGACCTGTAACTGACCATACATTCATGAGGGACACCAGAAGAACCACCCCATTGACCCATAAATTCATGGGCAATAACCAGTGGTGGTTGTGTGGTTCTCAAAAGGGATTAAGGGAAGAAGGGAATGCCTGCTGTCCCAGTCAGACTAGCTCATGCCACCATCACGCCTGTATTCCGGAAGACCTCCAGGAACTCCTCTCAGTGTACTTAAGAGTAGCCAGCATTGGTTGGGCACCTCACCACTTGCCAGGCAAAGGTCTTAATGCTTTATATAAAGTAATTCCTCATGCCTCACAACAACCAGTGAGAAATTTATTATTATTTTGAGCCAATTTTACAGATATGGAACCATGGCACAGAGAGCTTAAGGAATCTACTCAGGGTGCACATTTAGTAAATGTCCAGCCCAGGATTCAAACCCAGGAAGTCTAAACCTATGGTCTTGGCTGTTAGCCACACTATACTGCTTCATGCTACCGACCTAAAGGGTAGGAGAATCTGCAAGGGCTATACTTATATTCCCCAAACCTGGTGTTTATATGCATTCCCCTGATTCCTTTCACCAGGCTCTCTTTACAGAGCCTGAGGTGTCACCAAATACCTCAATTATGTTTTCCAGACGTCTACCTCAAAGTCATTTTTCTTACTATCTGTTACTAAGGAATCTCACTATTATACTTGAAGCTTAGGACTCATGATCAGGGAAAATGTTTAAAATTATTTATAATCAAAGCATGAGAGCAAAGAGAAGAAATACTCCTTTTCCAGAAGGGAATCAATTCCCTAGGATGAAAGTTTCCATCCTACCCAGAATTGGACACTGTGTAAATTAGGTTTAGAAAAGCAGATGAGATAAACTTATACAAAAGGTGTCAGCAGGGAATAAATGCTAAATAAAATATGAAAGCAGATTTAAAAATCATGCCCAATGTCCAAGATATGTGGGTTTTTTCTCCTTGATATAGTTACTCTACAGCTCAAGAGAGTTACAAAAATGCCTCAAATCACTGTTTTCTTTGTTAAATCCAATGGACTGCCAACATTTCAATCATAGTTAAACGAGTACAGCAGGAAAAAAGCCAAGGAATGTGTCAATGCTAACATTTTCTGCACAGTCTGTATTGTGTAGCTCTCTGCTATGTGCTCTTTTAAATGGGAACTCCTTTTGCCAATCTGGATGAAACATGACCAAGACAAACATTTTTCTAGAAACCTCCTCTACCTTGTCTAATTTTCCCATTAGGGCAGGAGAGTACCACTCATTTTCTTTCCATTATATTTTTATTTCATTTTTATCCTTCTCTCTTATATATATTCTACATTGTGAGATTTTCCTATTTCCCTTCAAAGTGTTTTTTTAGCAAAAGTGATATATGTTTAATGAGAAAAAAAAAAAAAAAATCTAAGAGTCCCCCTTACATCTCAGCCTTGGTAACTAATTATTCCAGTCAGCCTCAAGGGACCCAACGTTAAACAGTTTCTTGTGCTTCCTTGCAAACATATCTTTTGTCTCTCATCTCCATCTCTGTTCCAGTTGCCATATCCTGGTTTCACCTAACAGCCTATACCTACCAATTACATTTTTGTTTATACACTATAAATATTTATTTAGGAAAACCTCCTGTAACTTTCATATTTGTCTCATAACTATAGTAAGCACTCGGAATGGCTTTTACAGTCTCAGATGTCACTAGTTGTTAAACTGTACATGCAATTCTCTTATCATCATTTATGCTACAATGGATTTGTTAATACAACAACTATTATATCCAGAATTTATACTAAAATTGAAATATTTTATTCATAAAATTCCTACTTAAAGAATCTCTCTCTTTTCAAATAAAGTACCACCCTTAAAATTACAATTAATTCAATTTGAATGGGAAGCGGGTGTGGCTCAATGAATAGAGCTCCCATTTACCATATGGGAGGCCCCGGGTTCGCTTCCCGGGGCCTCCTTGTGAGGACAGGCCGGCAGCCCACGCTGCGCTGTGGGCTGATGCAGCAAGACCTCACAGCAGGAAGCGGGTGTGGCTCAATCGATAGAGCCCCCGTTTACCATGCGGGAGGCCCCGGGTCCCCTTCCAGGGGCCTCCTTGTGAGGGCAGGCCAGCCCGCGCAGCGCGGTGGGCTGATGCAGCAGGACCTCACAGCAAGGGGGAGATAAGCGGACATGGAAGAAACACACAGCGAATGGACACAGCAAAACACAAGCAGCAAGTGGGGGATAAATAAACAAAAAAATAAATCTTTAAAAAAAAAAATTCAATTTGAAC
>JAQZBX010093083.1:0-12197 GCA_029593785.1 Cabassous unicinctus
CTTTGAGTTTCTTTCTTTTTACAAAGGCAAGAAGATGGTAAAGAGAATCACTGTAGGAAACAGCCGTAATATTCCTTGTTATATCAAGTGGACACCATGTAGTTCCCCGTCAGATAAAATTTAGTAACAATTTCCTCCACTTCTGACTTTGCTTTGTAATGATTCTCCTTGAAAAATACAGGTCAGTGTAGTTACGCCATGGGAAAAATATGTGATCTCAGAATTGAGGATAGGACCAAACAAGAAGAAGACATTCAGGACAGGCAAGGAGGCAACAATCCCTGAATTGAGTGTTGAGTGGCACAGGAAAGCTGATGAGCACCAATCGGTGAAACTTCTCAACCTTGCTGAGGGGGAGTACAAACTTCAAAAGATGGATGACTATTCCGCATGTCATCACAGGCACTGAATTCAGTGTCTTAGTTTCTATTTAAAGCTCTGATTTCCCCCACCCCCAAACACCAATGTATTTGATTATTATGAAATGTTGGAGACTATCAAGCTTCAGAAACCATCGATATGTTTTTTTCCACCTAGCAATTCATAGCTGGTTTCCTTATTTTTATATCTGAGACTGCTGCCCAGTGGGCCCCTCCTTGGTTTGGGAAGATCTTTGGGACCTTTGGATTTATCTGAGGCCTGGTCTTCCCACAAAAGTTTCCAAAACAAGTGCCAACATTCTTGGTTGGACACCTGTCCTCTAGGAACTGGGCTTGAGCCCAAATGCATATCACACAGGCCACTTAAAAGACATCCCAAGATAGACTGGGTCAGAATGTAACAAGCCATCTACAAATAAAGTACATCCCATTACTCAACTCTGAAAGCATTCATTTATCTACAGCCTTTGATTTCCAACAGTTGCATCAGCTGCAAACATACACCTCGAGCCCGGACTTGGTGAATAAGGTTTCAGCCAGATAGAACTGGTTTTGTATTGGAAATTTTGCAAACCAAGTTAATTTAACTTTGGCTGTGGCAAAACAAAAGCTTAAGTTTATGACTTGGGTGCAAACTTAATTCTGATAATAATAGCTAACATTAATTGTATGTCAAATTCAATTCTAGGGAAACGGGTGTGGCTCAATCGATAGAGCTCCCGTTTACCATATGGGAGGCCCCGGGTTAGCTTCCCGGGGCCTCCTTGTGAGGGCGGGCCGGCCCGTGCGGCGAGGTGGGCTGATGCAGCAAGACCTCACAGCAAGGGGGAGATAAGCAGACACGGAGAAAACACACAGCAGATGGACACAGCAAACACAAGCAGCAAGGGAGGGATAAATAAATAAATAAATAAATCTTAAAAAAAAAAACACAAATTCAATTCTAAGCAGTTTTCAGGTATCATCTCGGTTAATCCTCATGGAAACTCTTAAGTAGGCATGTTTTCTAGACGAAGATACTGAGTTACAGCCATTAAATAACTTGCTAAAGACCATTAAATAGTGGAAAAATTCTAAGCTCACATGAACTGACTCCAGAGCTCACACCCTCTAATTTCCAGGAATATGCTTATTCACATCTCCTAGTGCAGTTAATCTAACAAAGATTCCATAAGCCGGTTTTTCTAAATGTAAGCAAATTTCTATATCTTTGATAAGAAAAATAGAAATTCAAGAGGAAAAGTAAAAAGAAGTTATTCCTAATGCTCAGCAAACTTATGTAACTCAGGAGCCCCCAACAGCCTTTATTTGGTTTGGGGATTTTTGTGGTGGTGGCTCTTGGTTTGTTTCTTTGGGTGTGTTGTTGTTTCTTATGATTATTTGCGAATTATGTGGGTTAAAATGTGCTGAAACAATTTCTGGAACATTGATCTAAGATTCAAATCAAGATGGCAAAGAGCAGAAGTAGGAAAGGGCTAAGGTGCTGGTTCTGGTCCTTGTCTACCTTCTGCCTCTAGACATCGTCGGTCAAGCCAAGAAATCCCAACTGCTGCCTCGAAAGCAAGAGAGCATGGTAAGTTCACTGACAGGAAATGTGACTCAGTAAAAGCAGAGAAGTCCCAGGGCTCGCTGGAAATCCCACAGTGCTCTGGGCTGTTGAGATAAAAGACACTAAAGCACTCCCAGGGTCCCTGGAATGTGAAGAGACTCCTGAGAAAAGAAGTTTGCTCGGGGTCTCCTGACACACACTTCATGGAGTTAGGAAGCAAGACTTTGGATGGGGTTCCACGCGCCACCAGGGGGAGGTAGTTCCCATGTTCCTAAGGTCCCAAGACCTGAGAGAAGAAATCGTTAACTGTGGCAACAGTTATAGTCACACGTTCACACATCCACACACACCAAAACCACCTCATCATCATCTTTTTAAGTAGTGGTGAAGGAGACGTATATGCTGAGGCTCTGGTAGCCTCAGTAGCTATCATTGAGCTTCACATGGCCAGTTACCCAGGGAGCCCGCACAGGCTGCCCTGATCAAAGACAGCTGCTCTCAAAGAAGGGGAAAGTCTGTGTTCAGGTGAGAGACGAGAGACCAGCCGGCAGTGACTTTGGGCTCAATAATTTAGTCAAAACTGGGCGACAAGGGCCACGAATTCTGAATTTTTCTGGGCTCTTCTAAGATGCAGGCAATGTGAAACATAGGGAATATTTTAACTGCAGTCAATTCAGATGAACAGCCCATCAGGTGGTAGCAGTAGGAACTCCCATTTGGAATCAGCATCACAGGATTTTAGGACTAGAAAGCACCCGAGAGTCCCCTGGCTACTCCCCGCTCACACTTTCTCTAAGGTAAACGTGCTGACCCTGTTTCCCAAGCCTTAATTATACGTTATATCCACCTCGTAAGTCAAAGAAGAGCTGACTGTAAACTCAAAACCATATCGGCAGTATTGACCCATTGCGGCTACAAACGAGTTCCACTTCTCCCTGCGAAGGTGACAGTGGACCCCTAAGAGAAAGACAAGAATACTTTGTGTCTTTAATGGGCAGCATTAATTTCCAGTGCAGGCAAAGACTTCCCTGGCAGATTTAGGGGACCAAAGGGAAGTAGAGCCCCTGAAAATTAGCCTTTCTCAGTATTTTCATAAGCATGTAGAGGTGTGTATGCTACTTTGGATGTAAACGTTCTATTAGCAAGCATATTCTAAATATGGATCTGTATATATATAGACATTTAACTATATAGAGATTAGACTAAGCACATAATAGAAAAATAAACTGAATGTCCGTCCCTTCCCCTCTCTCTGTAGAAAAGGAATTTGGCTGGAGATGAAAGTTTGATCATTTAGCAATAACATTCTCTGAGTCCAACTGAGCATAGCAAAAGGAAATAAACACATCAGCTTCTCAATCTGGCTCTGCCATAAATTGACAACCACCAACAAAAGGATTTAACTTCTCGTTACTTCAGGTCCCTGTGCTACGAATGATGACCAATATTTTCAACCCAAGCTCTCCAATGCGTTAACACTTAATGGCCGCAGAATGGAGGGTAAAGCTGTGACTATGGGTACGTTTCACCACAGTTATGTGCTTTCACGATCGGTGCTATTTAGGTCCTAAGCATGTGTTCAGCCTCCACAGTTACATGGAAATTAAGTACCCTTTAAAGAGGGTGTGATGATGGTTGAATGATGTCTGTGCAGAAGAAATCCAGTTTCACAGACCATGCTTGGTGGTTTGGTGAGTCTGAAGAGGCATATAGGGTGAGTTGTTCCACAGGAAGAATATCGGTTTCTGGCTAGTCCGATAGCACAATTACCATCTTAGTCTCATTTTGTTGTCCATGGCCTCAATCATTCACCAGCAGAAATAATTTGGGATTCAGTGTCACCGCCATTGCCCAAGAGCAATATGCTTCCCTAAAAATAATGGCTCAGAAGGCAAGTAAAATAAGGAACTATTCACCAGCTGAATTACATCTTCTGTCTTAACAGTTCGAGGAGGCTTAGCTAAAACTACCAAGTATAGGGGTTCTTAAGTAGGATGGAAACTAACAAACAAAAAATGATTCATAATCTTGGGGAAAGCAGTGTCTGACAAGAGAAATTTCTAGAATTCCTATGTAATCTATAAATTCCAGAAATAACCCATTTTTACTCAGGCTCAACAGACTCTTTATGTTTGAAAGAAATCCTAGAGGATATATTAATGTTAGCTAGGGTAATGCTAACAGCTGTAAAAATAAATAAACCCCCAAGTTACACTGGCTCAATATTGGCTTATATATCAGTCAAGGGCACATGTTATTAGTTTGTGGGACTTCAAGGACCCAACCCCTTCCCTCTATGTCTCCACCCTCCACTACGTTTCCAGAGTCTTCAGTACTCAGGCAGCAGATGAAGAAAGAAAAGGTGAAGAATAATCACTGGCTTCTTAACTACTGTGGCATAGAAATGACAAACCTCTCTGTGTTAGAATTGTGTAACCCAGGAAAAAAAAAACATGCTCTTAATTTTAATCTGCTTTCCTGTGTGTGTGTGTGAACCCACTGTAAATAAAATCTCTTGAAGATGTTATTTTAGTTAAGGAGTGGCCCAACTGAATGAGGACGGGTCTTAATCTGGATTACTGGGGGCTTTTATGAGCAGAAGAAATCCAGATATAGTCAGAGAAACTCACAGGGAAGATCCAGAAGCTGGAAGTCAACAAAATCCTGAAGTGAAAGGAGAGGACGTTGCCACGTTACATGAGGCAGGGATACAAGCCAAGGAAACCCAAGGATCACCAGCAGCCAGCACCAGCATGTTCCAGATTTGGGGGGATAAAGCTTAGCCTGTTGGCATTTGTACTTCTCTAGCCTCCAAGCCATGGATTTCCATTATTTAAATGACATTGCTGCATGGTATTTGTCATAGCAGCCTAGCAAACTGAGACAATCACTTCTGCTCATGTTCTAATAGTCAGAATTTATTCAGGAAGATGGAGCAGTGTAGTCATCAGCTGGGCCACCATTTCTCAGTGACAGCTTTTTGCCATGCATGGGGTGGCTGAATTTTTGTAGGAAAATAATGGTCTCTGTCCCAGTGGCCATCTAGTGCTGAGGTTGACCCCATGCAATATCTTTTCAGTAGCATCAAGCACTCTCTTTGGAACTCTGCCAAAGCCTAAGAGCTTCCAACTTTTGTTTTGGGACAGATCTAATTGTTAGAAAGTTCTTAAATTGAGCTATGATTTTCCATCATGTAACTTCTACCTGTTGATCCTAATTCTACCCTTCTAGAATCATACAGAATAAGTCTATTTCATCTTATGCTAGGCCTTCAAAAGATTGAAGAATCTCAAGTGAACAATTTTCCAAGCATCCCCAGCTTCTTCTTGCTTTTCACTTCACTTATTATACTGGTCACCCTTTTTGGAATACTCGCTTGACTATTCTTGGCGTTCTTAACATTTTTGGCTCAGAGTTGAAAATAGTTCTTCTAGTATAATGGGACTATATGAGAAAGACTCAGTATATCTTAGTCTGAAAGCTGTTAATATGGAAAGAAAATTCTTTGGGTACTACTCCTACTTTCTCATCAGCTGGATGGTCGAATGAAGGAGGATGGCAGCTTTGGGCTCCTGGTGATGAATCATATGACATAAAAGCCCTGCTCCTTCTCAGTCTGCCCTTCCTCAGTGTTCTTGCATTGTGACAGAGTTTCGGTGAGAGTGCTTGTTTCAGATCAATGTTTTTCAGAGCTTAAAAAGAAAATTATGGCTGAACTAAAATGATAATAAAAAAACCTCACGATATTACAAACTTTTATGAGGACCTTACATCACATGAGCCATGCTTTAGAGCAATTGTGGAGGTGAGTATAAATTAGAAACAGAATCTTTTATTTTTAAGAAAAAATTAATAAGGTTTGGATTAAATATTAAAGAGAAAAGCTGTAGTCCATTCCTCCTGGATGAACGCTAAGAAAATTTAGCTTTGTTACTCTTTCTCCCTTGAGGCTAGAATGGTAAAATGGTCTCTATAAAAATACTTTCACATTTAAAAATATTTTAAAATGATTTTTTACAATTAGAAGCTGAATTATGTGTGAAACTACTTTACACTAATTGCACCTTTCCTAAAAATGATCCCAAGAAGCAATTTATCTCTATTATATATTATTTTGCTCTATTTTGATAAGAGAATAGAAAGGTGGAATTGTGAGCAGCCTTTTAATATAGTTTAGGAACTTAATGTGGAAAGGGTCCTAATATTGTAATTATTAGTTTTCTTTTATCAGCCACAGCTCTCTTTGTAGCTTCTGCTGTTTAAAGTTGCGGTTCACATACTGTGGCTAATTCCCTTTGTTAAATTTCACAGCGAATGCAGCTTCCTGAATATTTGTTATTGCAGTCCTATGGATGTAGGCTTCCCAGATAAAGGGAAAACTGGGTGCATCCATCTGTGGGCAAATTAAAAATGAGTTTAACCCCCTGGCTTCCTGACTCTCCTCAGGCAAAATATGTCCTATGCTTTGGAATGACAAGACAATAAAATGCATTTTATTTATATATATTTATATGTATGCATTTTCTATGTATATGTTTCAATGGTATTTGGTAGGATAGCAAAAGCAACTACTTTGACATGACCCTGTGTTCTGACAAGAAGAGCATCTGGGGAAGAGGCAAAAGGGGCAGTGGCAAAAATAGAGCTTGATGGAGACTGGAGTACAAGAGGAAAACAGAGAAGTCCTTTTGACTTTCGATGGGAAAAAAAAAATCGATGTTCATTTCTCAAGGTATATTTCCTGAAAAACTATCACTTTATTTGCAACTAGATTAGAGTTCTTGAATCATGGTTAACCTTGGGTCCTTGTACGGTGACTCAAGAAAGGAGAAAAGTAAGAATGAAAGCAGGTAGGGGAAGCTTAAAGACACTCTAACAGGATGTGGGAATTTCTTCTTCTTAGTTCCTGAGCAGAACCAATGTAAACTACAGAAGTGGAGGGTTCTGTCTGTTTGTTTGTTTTCTAAAAATTGTCCTCTGCTTCTCTACTTTCGACAGTATTCCAACGAACCGGAGCCGGTACTTTGGGGAGACAGTGCACATTAGTCTTCTGTGGTTTATTCCTCCTGGTGTATTTTCAATGAAAGAGAGAAAGAGAGAGACTAAGAAAACAATGAAGGACATCTTTCTGCCCCTAACAATCTAATTTTGGAAAGAGAGAAAAAGGAAAGGCTTACCACACATGGGAATAGATTTTGCTTTGTCATTAGGGACTACAACATTTATTTATTCATTCACCAAGTATTTATTGAATGTCTGCCCTGGCCATGCGCCAGAGTCCATTCTAGGAGATGGAGGTAGAGGAGGAAACAACTCTGAGAAGGCCTCGGCTTTCAAGGAACTCTATTTCAGTGGGGGAAGACAGTAATAAACAAGAAAACAAATGAAAACCATACAAGCATGGTGATAAGAGACTAATTGTAAGAACACATTAGAGTCACTAGCCAGGGAAAATCTTTCTGAGGAAGCAGCATTTGATTTGAGGCCTGAATAAATAAACTGAAGGATTGAGCCACGTGATAATCTGTAGGATGTGTGTTCCAGGTTCTGGGAAGAGCAAGTACAAAGAGTCTGAGCCAACAAAGACCTACACGTGTGTGAGGAGCCCAAAGAAGCCAAAATGGCAGAGCATGGGGGACACGGAAAGCACAGGAGGTAAGGATGAAGAAGAGAGGGCCTTGAATTTTATTCCAAGTGCAGAGGAAAGTCAGTGGAGAGCTTTATGTAACGATTTATTTTTTGTTTTAAAAATGATGGATGATTTTAAATGCATCCAAAAGTGTAAAGAAGAGTATAATGACCCTCATATGTCCATCACCCAGCTTCAACAATGAACAACTTATGGCCATCCTTGTTTCATCCATGCCCATTCCACCCACATTTAATTTCACCCATAAATAACTCAGTATGTAGCACACCTGAAAACTGGAGAACAATTCCTTAAAGCATCAAATACACTATTATCAAACATTCCATCTGTGTTTAAATGTTGTATGTGTGCATAATTGTTATTTTAGCATCAGGATCCAAATAAAGTCCATAAATTGAAATCAATTGATATATTGCTTATGTCTCTTTTAACCCATAGGTTTCCTCTTATTGGAGAGTTTTAAGTAAGAGAATATCATGATTCATTACATTTTATAAAGACCCTTCCAGTTCTCTGTGGAGACCAGATAGTAGGAGGGCAAAATGGAAGCAGAGAGAGCAGTTAGGAAACAATTGCAATAGTCAAATGGGAGATGATAGTGCTTTACAACAAGGTAGTGACAAAGGAGATGGAGAGAAATTAGATGAATATAGGGTTGTTCATTTACCATCTTATTTCCTAGTTAGAACTTACTAGAGTTATTTTTTAGGTACAGCCTACTGGATTTTCAGAATATCAACGTACACATGTATAAATGATAGACATACTTATGAATTAAGTGTGTAAAATTAATACACCCATGGAAAATCATGCACACTAAAATTATAAATATGCATACAAGATCCATGGATAGCCAATAGAGGAATATAGCAAAAAGGAGTTTCAAAATCGATAACCTCCTTTGTTCATTATTACTGTGTGCTCCTTAAAATAAGATTAATCAAATTGTCCCATTTTGATTTCCTCCCAAAGTCGATGACTTTATTTTTCAAAACTTTTTTCAAAGCAACAGTGCAGAAATTATATTTTTCAAAGAGACAAAATAAATAAATTAATAAAATAAAACACATGGGTTTAAAATTAAAGAAGACCAAAGAAATTAGCTGGGAATGAATGGCCCAGATAGCTTACAAGTGTTGTTCTCCAGTGCTGGACTTGAAGTCCCTGAGAATGCAGCGCAGCTTGTCCAGCATTTTTGGACAAGCACTGTCTGCTGCCCGAAAGCCAGATCTGTCCCCAGCTCTTCAAAAGCAGGCCTGTTCCTAGTCTTTTCACTCTTAATTGTTTTGCACCCACTCTGGCCAAAATCTTTGCCTGTTTCCTTTCATCTGTGCTATGTTTCCTACCCTTCCTGTAGAGCTCTCAGTGTGATTCTGAGAAATATTACTCTCTTATATTGTTTTGTGTTTCTTTTACCCTTGGGCAGCTTTCTTTTTATGCTCAGTGTCCATTTGAATGGAGCATTTTACAGCATCTGGAAGCTTTCCTTATAAAGTTGGCATGTGTATTCACTCAGTCCCTTGGGTTATGACTCAAGCCAGATTCTCCATGAACCTCAAGTCTGCTTTTTATGTCTGACTGTTGTTTAGAGCTTTAAAAATGGGGAAGGGGAGATGAGAGGGAAAGAGAAAGGGAAGTGATAGAGAAATGTCATTATTGTCATTATTTAGCACTAAATGTCGACCACATCTCAAGGGCTTTTGGGAGCATGAACAAAAGGTCCAGCATCTAGTTATTTTTACTCTATATGTTTGTATTGTCCTTTACACTCAACAGTGACATCATGGATCTTCTATCACCTAAACTGTCCTTGCTCATGGTATTTTTGAGGGTGTGAACATGGCTGAAGATAACAGTTTGTGAAGGCGGCTGCTGTGCTGAGCTTTCGTGTAGGACTGATGCAGCTTGCAGCTACATCTCTGAAGGGAGGTGAGGCCCATTCCCTTGGGTTTGGATTTAGGATTAGTGTCAGTGTCACCGCTCTTACAAATACAACCTCGTTCCCCATTTGCTTAGCTTCTTATTCATTCGAGGAGGTTTGGCTCTCTGTCGAACCAATGCCAAACATCTCCATGACAGCTGAAACATGCAATTTAAAGATCCCAATGTCTGTGTTGTAAAGAAACAGTCCCAAGTTTCTTATATTTGGATAAATGGGGAGAGAGACAACCTTACCTGGATTTTATCAGAATGGCATACCTGTTCTACACCGATTAGCACTAAAACTATGCCGAGGTGAATCAAACTGAGATTGATACAATCCCCTGTGCCTCCCCCAGTGAACTGAGTGTCATGTAGATCAATTGCTTAACTAGGACTTGGTCTTCTTTGTTTTTTTCTCTAGAGTTTGCTCTAAGAACATGACCCTTTGTATACGAATCTTTTATACTCTTAAAACATCACTACTTCCTATAGGCGAAATAGGGTAGTTATTAATTACCAATTTTGAGGCTAAGCATTTTATTGTGTACCAGGCTGTGACAGTTTGACATTGGTGAATCCCCAAAAAAGATGATGTTCTTAAACTACTCTATTGTTGTGGCTGTGGCACCCTTTGTGTTAGATTCACTTTAGTTCAGTTGATTAGATTGCTTTTGATTGGACTAAGTCAGTGAAGCCTGACCAGGTTAAGCCTCCACTCTCTTGCTGGGTCTTTTATAAACGGAGACACAGAGGGAGACACTTCAACAACCAATAAAATATTATCTTCATTAAATACAGGAGGCATCTGAGATCCAGAAAGTTTGAATAACTCAGTAGAGTTACAGAAGCTTGACTCCAAAGCTGCCATGTTGGTCCTGTCATGTGAGAGAGAGGACTGCAGGAAAACAGAGATGCTCCAGGAGGTGGAGAGAGGTCCTGGAGTCTGGAACCAGCAGAGCACAAGGGCACAAAATGAGGCCCCCAAGGGGCTGGGCCCATGGAGCTGCTCAAGGCTGTGGAGCTGAGCCTTGCCATATGCTTGGTCACCACATGACAGGGCCCCAGGACAACCAGTAGCTGCCTTTGGTAAGAAGTCATCTCTGCTGACGCCTTGATTTGAACATTTTATGGTGTTGTAACTGTAAGCTTTTACCCTGAATAAAGCCCCCATTATAAAAACCGTCCCATTTCTGGTACTTTGCATCAGCAGCCCTTTGGCAAACTCACTAAGCTCGCTCTTAATGTGAGTTATCTCACTTAATCCCTTCAACAACCATTAAGATATTATTATCTTCCTTAAGTACAGGAGGCATCTGAGCTTCAGAAAGTTTAAATAACTTGCCTGACGTCACTCAGCAGAGTTAAGAAAGCTTGACTCCAAGCAAAGACTGTGTTCTTACATTTTATTATCTTCTGAAAAAGCAGGACTCACTTTATTTCAAGGAGTGCCGGTTTGATTTGTTTGTCACTGATCTGGAAGCTTTTGAAGCCCCAGAGGTCCCCTGTGTGTGTATGAGTTTCTGGCGGGTAATTATTGTTTAGTTGGGCTCATTTCCTTTTGTTCATTTTCCAACTGATATGCATACATTTCCTTATTCTAGAGGGAAGTAGCAGCTCTAAAAGCACCAGAGGACAGCTGCTTTGCACTGTTTCCTGTTGAAGGAAACAGGAAGTGCTGGAAGTATCATAAGGAAGCCTGCCAGCATGAGATTTCTCAAGCTCTACAGATAGAATCATCAGACCCAGCATGGACCCCAGAGCTTGGAGCTTAGAAGCTGATATGAAATGGATGCCTGAACTTCTGAGTTTCTCTTGCCTCTGATCTTATCAACAGAGGTTCTTTGCAAAATATGTGAACGGCTGCTTTTAGAGAAGCCCATGCTCATGAATGCTGTAGAGCCATCCCATATCTTCTTCGAGCAAAAGGCCGAATCACAGCAGACACAAAGCGCTTAGTAAAAGGGGGTCAAGAGTGAGGTAGAGGCACTCACTGTGGTTCCTAGAACTCCAGAGTGGCATCCGTGGAGGTTTTGCTTTCTTTTTTGAGTGAAAGAAGTGCAAGCAAGGAAATAGATGTCAGTTTGGGGCAGCAAGGAAGGCTAAGTTTGGTTAGGAAAAGGAAGAGATATGGAGCAGAATGTTACAGGAAAATAAAGTGGAAGAATGAACATTTTATTATGAAAAAGGGGAAAGTCAAAAAAGGAAAGCAAAAACCCAGTTTGCAGGGATTTGTATTAGGGAGTGAAAATGAACTTCAGTTATTTGAAGAGGAGCCTGGAGGATTTCTAATAAATACTAGGCTGGCCAATACCTGCTCGGGTCCAAAATATATGTGGACACTTCAGTATTGACTGGTGTGGGCCATCTCAGCATACAGCAGATCATGAAAAGCTAAGGTTCAGAGAGTGTTCGTTTTGTCAAATATCCCCTTCTCTTATATACTCGATATATTTTTTTTTTTTCCTCAGGTACCAGGACTGGGGATTGAACTCAGGACCTTGTATGTGGGAAGCCGGCTCTCAACCACAGAGCCACATCGGCTCCCATCAATCTGCTGTTTTTTCTTCCTAGTCAGAGTGACCATGCTCGCTTTGCTCGTTCATTCATTCAAGCATTCAACAAATATTTACTGCCCATCCACTTTGTGTCAGGCACCATTGTTGCTGAGGATAATATCGATGATGAATGAAAACAG
>JAQZBX010093085.1:0-12192 GCA_029593785.1 Cabassous unicinctus
TTTCACTCAACCTAATGGTTGTGAGATTCATCCACATTGTTTTATGAGCTCATTTTTGGCACTGTACAGAATTCTATGGTCTGAATATACTACCTTTTATCATTTCTAGTGTTGCTGGACATATTACTCTTTTCCAGTATGGGGCTTTATGACTGAGATATGTACATCTTCAGCTTTAGGAGATGCTAAACAGTTTTTCAAAGTAGTTGGACCAGTTTTCACTCCCACCAACAACACATGTGAATTCCCATTATTCCAGAGTCTCATTAACATTTTTCATTATTAAGTCTTTTAATTTAAAACTTTCTGGTAGACATGTAAAGATATCTCATCAGGGTTTTAATTTGCTATTCCCTGATTACTGATACTAAACACACTTTAACATATTCATTGGCCTCTTCTTAATTTGCCTGCTCAGTCTCTTGCCAATATTTGATTGGATTATCTTTTTCTTAACTCATTTGTAGTTCTTTGTTATATGTGAGCAAATATCTACCATTCTGTGGCTTGTCTTTTAATTCTACTAGTGGTGTGATTTTTTATTAATCTTTTGCTGGTGGCTACTTTGTGTTCTGCTTTAGAAATCTTTTCCTACTCTCGAGTCATGAGATAATCTATATTATCTTCTGCAAGCTTTATTGTTTTGGCTTGCAAATTTAGATCTGCAATCTATCCAGAATTGATTTTTGCTTATGATGTAAAGATGGGGAAGTTTAAAAGAAATCTTTACTGTTTTATAAGGCCAACTTTATAATAAATTCACAATATATATAAATTTTTAATATACACATGGGTCTATTTCTGAGTTTTTTATTTTTCCATTGGTCTATTTTTCTATCTCTGTCATCAACTATACAGCTTTATAGAAGGTCTTGATATCCAGTAAAACAATTATCCTACCTTCCTCTTCTTTAAGAGTGTTTTAGCTATTCTTTTTGGCCTTTTGAATATCTATACACATTTTCAAAACAGCTTAACAATTTATGTAAAAAAATGCTGAGATGTGTATTAGAATTGCATTGAGATAATACATCAATTTTTAGGAAAACTGACATCTTTACAATATTGAGCCTTTCAATTCACAATCCTGGTATATCCCTCTATTCATGTAGGACTTTTCTCTCAATATTTTATATGTTTCTGTGAAAAAGTTTTAAATGCAATTATTTTTTACATTTATTTTTAGTATTTGATATTTTTGAAATGATTGTAAATGGTATTTTTAAAAAATTGCATTTCTTGGGAGGCAGATGTGGCTCAAGTGGTTGGGCTCCCGTCTGCCATATGAGAGGCCCTGGGTTCGGTTCCTGGGGCCTCCTGGTGAGGGCAGGCTGGCCCACGCCTGCGGAGAGCTGACAGACCGTGCCCGTGGAGAGCTGGGGCAGCAAGATGATGCAACAAGGGGGAGACAAGCAGACACAGTGGAAATGCGCAGCAAATGGACAGAGAAAGCAGACAGTGAGCACAAGTGGCAGGGGTGGGGGGGGATAAATAAATTTTTAAAAAATTGCATTTCTTGTTTGTTGCAATCTTAGAATTCATTCTTATACATTGACTTGGTATCAAGCAATCCTGTTAAATTCATAAATTAATTTTAGTAATTAACATGTAGATTAAAATGCATTTTCTGCATAAACAATTTGAAAAAATGAGTTCTAATGAATAAGTTTTTATTTTTCATATGATTTATTTACTTAGGCCTTTCATCACTTGAAATCAATTAAGCAAATGAGTTAAACTTACATAAAACTTACATAACTTAGACAGGACTTCCAGAATAGCTGTGATAGCAGCTTAGAAAACACTCTTCCCAATGAAACAACCATCTTACTAGTGATAATTACCTTTTAAAAAATCCAACAATTTAAAGTCTCTGGAAATTGTTTTAAGGGCATATAGCATATGGATAAACATTTATTCAAGAAAATATACTAAATTTTAGTAAGAACTGTGAGTGTTTGTGGCAATTGAGCCACAACCTCCCCACTCCCAAATAAAAGTTATGGAGGTTCTATTCTAGGTGAATGTGGTCAAGAAAATGGTTCTTCCTTTCCCTACAGCTCCCAGTCTAGAGCTACTGTTTCACCCCAGGAAGGCCAGGCTGCTGGTGTCTCTCATATACCATCTATATGTTGTGAGACTCTATTCAAGTCAGACAAGGCCATGAGGACTGGAGCTCCCTTCCCCACCCAGCTCCAACTTGTAGGGAAGAACTCTACATTATGCGTGGAAGGCTAAGAATACTGGGGTCCCAATCACCCCTGTCCCAGCCAATCATAAGGTAGAGGTTCCACACTTGGAGGGATAATTGGAGAAGATCAGGAGCAACCATCCCTTCCCCAATGCCCTCTCATTAAGTGGCAGTAACACTCTGGGAGAAATAGGCTGCTGTCCATGTCCCAGCTCTGATGCAGTGGTCCAGAGGTTCTGCTAAGGAGGGAAAGGCCATAAGGACGGAGAGCCCTGAAGTATTGTCTTTATTTGGAACAGAGGGCGAGACATTCACACCTAAAAACAATGCAAAAAACAATGGAGATATTACTGTGCAGCAATCAAAGGGGCTGGTAACTCCATATACTAGTAGCAACAAGCAAAATGGTGGAAGAGCCAGAAGTATGACAGAAAGTACCAGGGGAAAATATAGTCAAGAACAGCTGATGTTGCATCACACTTATTCTGAGGGCCTAGAAAATTATAGACAACCTACTTAGAAGAAATCAGAATGGGGCGTGGGTAAGACTTGAAAGCATTTCCTAAACCACATACAGATTAGTGAAGCTACACGCAGGTCTTCTAAGGGCAGAAGCATGATTTGCTTTAGGGACTTAGGCACAACCTCTGAATAAACACTGCCGAACAAAAGATATTCTGCCCTAAGAGTGACTCTGAGGAAGCCATGTTTAAAAATAAAGTTGAACTCATTTTAGGCAGTATGGAAGAATGTGTACAGTCCCAAGGCTGTACCTATCTAGAGTAATTGGAGGTAGAAATTTCAAGATACTATTTTCTGGATGAACCTGGGGCAAATCACAAACTTCGTGAACAGTGAAAGTAGTCTCTAAGTATCACAAACATCCAACAGGAGAGGGTGAAAGTCTAATTGGTTCTGGGAACTTAAGCAGAGCCTTTGCCATTAACCGGCTTATACTGACCCAGGAGCAACCCATAGGAAGCTTAAATAAAAGATAAAAGCAAAGAAAAAACCTTAGCAGGAACATCATAGATACATAATGAAGGGGAAATAGACAAGAGAACTAATTCACTTATGTCACTAAACAAAGAAACAAATGACCAAACAAACAACATGCCCTGGGGATGGGATGTGGTCAGTATTCAGAGGTGCTATAATTATCTAAAATGTCCAGTTTTCAACAAAAAATTATGAGACATGTAAAGAAAAAGAAAATAACTCTTACACAGGACAAATAGTGGACATAAGAAAACTCTGAAAGGCCCCAGATTTTGGACTTATAAAAGTGTTCAAAGCGCTAAAGGAAACCATGTTTAAAGAATTAAAGGAAGGTATGATAACAATGATTCATCCCATAGATAATAATAAACAAAGAAAAATTATAAAAAAAAGAACCAAGTGGAAATTTTGGAGGTGGAAAGTATAACTAAAATGAAAAATTCACTGGAGGGACTCAACAGTAGCTATGAATAAGCAGAAAGAATCAGCCAACTCTAAAATATATTAACAGAGATTATACAATCTGAAGAGCAGAGAGTAAAAAGAATTGATATAAATGGACAGATCTTCAGCAAAATGTGAAACACCATTAAGGGCACCAACATATGCAAAATAGGAGAGCTGGAAGGAGAGGAGAAAAGAATAGAAAAAATATTCGAAAAAAAAGATTGGCCAAAAAATCTCCCAAATCTGATGAATAACATTAATTTGCATATCCAAGAAGCTCACTGAACTCCAGGTAAGATAAATGCAAAGTGAACCACACCCAGACACATCACAGTGAAAATGTTCAAAGCCAAATATAAAGAGAATATCTTGAAAGCAGCAAGAGAGAAACAACTCATCATGTACAATGGAACCCCAATAATATTAACAGCTGACTTCTCATATGGAACAATGGAGGCCAGGAGGCAGTGGGATGACATATTCAAAGTGCTAAAAGAAAGTTTCTTATAACTATTAAGCCATTTTCTGGTTTCAAATTGGTAGAACTGTGAAGTTTCTTTCAACTACAGATGTGCTTAAATTTACAAGGCAGGAAGAAGTAGCTAGGAATGGGTAAAAGATTAATGACTGGTCAATTTCCTTGGATGAATCAAAGTTACTATTTTATTTTAATCTCAATATATTTGATATATAAAAAGTAACCATTAGTATAATTGAAACACTAAGTTTAAAAGTGAAGACACTTTAAAAGACTGATAGTACTAATATTTAAAACGTTTTAACTGCCAAAAATGTCATACATTGAATTAAGTGATAATATATTGGAGGAAATGCAAATTGACATGCAAAATAAAAATCTCTAAAATGCTCCTATGATTGAATGAAAAATCTTCACCCCTACAAAGCTTTATATGATATGAAACCCCATTCTTCTGTAAACTCCTATCTTATCACTATTCCTCTTGCTCACTCTGTTCAAGCCACACACTCTGTTTTTATTCCTACATATACATATGCTCTTGTGTTAGGGTCTTTGCATTGGCTAGTCCCCCTACTGGTAATACATCTCCTGCAGGTATCTAAATGGTTAACTTCCTCAATTCCTTCAAGTGTTTACTCAAATATGACCTTCTTAGTGAGGTCTAGCCTCCAAAACTTATTTAAAATTGTATTCCATCTGAATCCTAACTCTGTATTCCTGATTTTCCCCTACTCTGCTTTTTTCCATAGCCCTTCTTACCTCACATACTACTCAATTTACTCATTTATTATATCTAACATTTATCATCTGTCTCCCCATTCACCCTACCTCTGCTTAAATTTAAGCCTAACATGCAAAGGGACCTTAGTTTTGTACACTGATATATCTCCAGGACCTAGAACACAGAAGTCACTCATAAATATGTATCAGATGAATAAATGAATGTACACTATAATCAACGTACATGCAATGGATATAATTATTAAGCCATTTTCTGGTTTCAAATTGGTAGAACTGAAAATAACAAAAATCAAGGATTTCAACCATGTGTTGTGCCAGGCCCTCTCAAAAACTCTATGGAAGTTGTTACCTGGTACAGCCACTTTGGAAAGGCATTTCAGAAAAATTATCAAGAGTTTTAAAACGTCAATTACTTTTAGATTCAGTACATTCATTTTTTAAAGAAACTATTCAAAGAGGTAATGAAATGTACAGAAAGGTTGCCAATTTAAAATTGTTTATGATAGCATTTTTTATTTATAGTGGCCAAAACTGGAAACCACATGAATTTTCAATGTTACATAATATAACCAGGCATTTCCAAGTGGGTGGCATATTATGCACCCATTCAAATTCTTGTGAACATGAAATTATTAATATTATTGGAAAACACTTTTTTATAAAATTTTAAAGTGACAATTTCCACTACCTAAAAATGAATATAAAAAAGCTGGGAAGGTCTAGTCAATTGATGGTGGTGAGGTTAGCACAGCATTGTGAATGTGATTAATCCCACTGAATGGTAGGCTTAGGAGTAAATGAGATGGGAAAGTTTATGTTGTACATGCTTTCACAATAAAAATAAAAGCACCTAAAGAGACAATGTCAATTAAACGTACATTGTAACTATGAGGGAAAGGCAGTTTGTGAGCCTCCTAGAGCATACTCCATGAACTTCTTGAGAAGACAGAGCAGGCAGAAGTTAATTTTTCCCAACAGATTACTGTTTCTCCAAAGATTCCAAACTACAGTTATCCCTTCCACATTGCAGAAGTTAGGGGAGCGGGCACACCTGCGATCTGGAAAATCTATGTAAAATTTTTTGTGTAGGCTAAATCTCTTCAAAAATTTTTCAAAGCAGCCTTTGCTGCTGACTATCAGTAGAGATAGAACTTTCACCTTCATTTTCCTTTAGGGAAATCATATTTAGCTTTTTCTCATATGATGACAGAGTGGGCCAGAATACTTTTTTAATAACAATCCTCTATTCAAAAGAATATTGCACTTTCTATGAGAGAGAGATGCATATCTCGTGGTTTATGCAAATGACTTGCAGTGGGTGTGGCTGCAGAAGGGGCTTCCTGGATTTCCTTCTCTTATTTCTTGATTTGCCTTACAGTTAACTCATTTATGCCATAATGGCAGCCAATAGCAGTAGCCATTTTGCCTGAAGGAAGCATATCTAACAATTCTGCTCTTTTCTTCAAGTTTATCACTTTCCTCTGTTTCTTGGGAGCACTTTCCAAACCATAAGGAACCCGACAGTTGGGACCCATGATTTTAATAGAGTTTATGGCGTTTAAATGACACAAGATACAAGAAATTCGAGATGCAAACATCACTATGAGATCATGGTGAGATGTCACGTGAGAAACTGCCGTAAACATGCCTGGCATCCCCAAACCAGTGCGTTGAACTGCATTTCTTTCACTACACATTTAATTTTAAGAAAAAAAATGTGTGGCTGTTACGTTATTAAACAGTAAAATACAAACTGTACAGGTAATATTATATATAATAGTACATACATTTTATGCATTTCTGAGCTTCTAAACTTTTTCTGTGTCATCTGCTGGCCTTCACATGTCATCTGTGGCTTCCACAAAATTCCCCCCAAATTCCCATTTAATTTCATATGCCAACCCGTGATATACTGAAACCATGACAGGGAAAGTCCTGATGTGAAAAGGATAATTGTACTGTTTTTGAAATGTGCTAGTCTGTAGGCCACTGAGAAAAGCCTGAATGTGCTCTAAGATTGATTAATACAGGGGTTCTAACCTTTTTTGCTCCACAGACCCCACTGCCAGTCAGGTGAAAACCACAGATCCCTTACTAAGTCCACATTATACTGTGTATTATTTAATATAAAATATATCACACCCACATTAACAGATTCCCACAAGAATAATGTTTTTTTGAATTTATATTTAAGCTCGTGGACTCCTTGTTAAGAACCCCTGGTCTAATATATAAAGATTCTCTTAGCAGATGTAATTTGGTTTCATTTAAAATGTATTAACTATTCTTAATGTGGTAGCCAGTCTCCAAGATGGACCCCAATGATCCCTACCTCTTAGTATTCATGCCCTTGTGATAAGTCCTTCTCACATTGTGTGACAGTTTGATGCTAGATGGACCCCAGAAAATCATGTTCTTAGAGCAAATCCATTCCAATGGATATGAACTTATTGTAGGTGGGACCTGTTGTTTGGGTCACTTCAGTTAAGGGACCTTTGATTAGATTACTTCAGTGAGATGTGACCCAGGGTGGGTCTTAATCCTCTTATCGGAATCCTTTATAAATGGCTGAATATAGACAGAGACAGGGAGAGAAACACACAGAAGCAGAGAGAAAGCCACAGGAACACAAAGAAACCCACAGAAGCTAAGAGAGAAGCCATGGAAACCAGGAAACTGAAAGTAATGAGACCCAGAGGAAAAGGGACATGCCGCCATGTGCCTTCCCATTTGACAGAGGAGTCCAGGATGGCCAGCAGCCAGTCTTTGGGGAAAGAACGTTGCCTGATGCCTTGATTTGGACATTTTCATGGCTTCAGAATTGTATGCTTTTAAGCTAATAAATCCCCACTGTAAAAGCCAAAACATTTCTGGTATATTGCTTTTGGAGCTTTAAGTAAGCTAAAATACACTGAATACAGGTGCTCTGTGTAACACGGTATTGTAGAAACGACAATTTTTGACTTCTGAGTCAAGGTCATAAAAGACATCATGGCTTCTTCCTTCATCACTTGGATCACCCATCTAAGGAAAGCCAGCCTCCATGTTGTGAGGACACAAGCAAAACCAAGGAAAGGCCCATGTGGCAATGTGATGAATCATCCTACTAACAAACAATGAAAAACTGAATCTTCCTGCCAATGGCCAGTTAAGTGAGCCATTCTGGAAGCCAATCCTCCAGTGCTAGTCAAGCCTTCAGATGACTGTAGCCACAGCCAAAATCTTGACTACATCCTCATGAGAGACCCAAATCCAGATCACTCAGCTAAGTAACTCTTGGTTTTCCAAATCCCAGAAAATGCAAGATAATAAATGTTTATTAAGTCAAGTTTTTGGGTAATTTGTTACATAGCAGTAAACTTACACATAGTTAACCATAAACAATTACATAAAATATTTTGGTTCATACTCCTAGGTGTTCTTATCTAGACAGAAAGAGGGTTATAAAAGAGTACTTTTATTTTATTTTAAAGATTTATTTATTTAATCCCTCCCCACACTGTCTGCTCTCTGTGTCCATTCGATGTCTGTTCTGTGTCTGCTTGTCTTCTCTTTAGGCAGCACCGGGAACTGATTCTGGGACCTGCGCCACTTCAGCTCTCTGGTCTGCAGTGTCTCTTATTGTCTCTCCTCTGTGTCTCTTTTTGTTGCGTCATCTTGCTGTGCCAGCTCTCTGCACTGCCCAGCTCTGCGTGGGCCAGCACTCCGTGTGGGCTTGCACTCCTGTGCAGGCCAGCACTCCTGCATGGACTAGCACTCTGCATGGGCCAGCACTCCACATGGGCCAGCTCTCTGCTCAGGCCAGCTTGCCATGTGGGCCAGCGTGCCTTCACCAGGAGGCCCGAGGAATCAAACTTCTGGACCTCCTATATGGTAGAGGGGAACCCAACCACTTGAGCCATACCCATTTTCCTAAAATAGTACTTTTAAATCAATATTGAAATGTTTCCTACTGAGGCAGTTTGTGGTTACTAACAATAAAAAAACTAAGGTTGACATAGACTTGAAATACCTAAGTAAGATAAATTTAGTTAGTTTTTCTTAAATAATAAGGGAAAGAGAGTACTACCTAATTATGTGACTAGGAAAAATGTTATTACTAGCTGATGTTAGTAAAAAAGTAGATTTGGGGTCACTGAGGTTTGTTAAGTGGTGTTTTAATAGCTATCTTGTAACCACCATTAGACATGCATATGTCAGGCAGCAAAGGCTAGCAGAGAATTTTGTACATGAGTCACAGAAGACAGTTATGTTTTCCTTTTTCTGGGCAAAGTTGTCTGTTTTACATAGAGACTAAATGTGAATTCCTTAGTCTCTTTAGCATCTCATCCTAACTACATTAATTGAAATTAACATGGAAGGAAATAAAGATAATGCATATACATTATATTGCTTTCTTGAAAAAGCAACTAATTTTTTGTAGTAATATTATCCAGATACTTACCATGTGCTTTAATGCATTCAAAAGCAGTTTTCTCCCAGATGGCTTGTCAAAATCAGCAATAATCCAGAGAGTAACTGAAGAAATTACATCATCATCTGAAAGTTTCAAATAGTCTGGTCAAATGCATTCTTTTAAAAATCAAACTAAAAGCAGGGATCATATCCATTTAACAAAACAGATTAATATAATGTCAAATATATGAAAATTTATTTAAACTGTTTACAAAAATGAAATTAAATAATCTTTCAGAAAACAAGTGAATATAAACTTGTATTTATAGTGACATATAAATTAAAATGCTAGAAGAGTATTTCATTGTATATACTTTTTATGAGCTAAAAAAGAGAGACTAGTCCCTATGGACATATATGTGGGCTATTTTTAACAGTGGAGACAATTATGCTTATCAAGGTTCTGGTATTGGTAAGCAAAAATGTCTTCTAGCTACATTGAATAGTGTTGCCTCAAAATTCATGTCTAACATAAACCTCAGAATGTGACTTGATATGGAAATGGGGTCTTTGCAGATGTTTTAGTTAAAGATCTTGAGATGAAATCATTCTGGATTTAGGGTGGGCCTAAATCCACCGATGAGTTTCCTAATAAGAAGGGTAAAAGGACACAGCAACATAGAGAAGAAAGCCATGTGAAAACAAAGGCAGATTGGAGTTCCACTGCCACAGTCCAAGAAATGCCTGGGGCCACAAGAAGCTGGTGGAGGCAAGAAAAGATTCTTCCCTAGAGTCTTCAGAAGGAGCATGGCCCTGCTGACAACTTGATTTTGGATTTATAGCCTCTACAACTGTGAGAGTATAAATTTCTATTGTTTTAAGCCAGGATGTTTATGGTAATTTGTTATGAGAGCCCTAGGAAACTAATATAATACCCCACATAAATGTAAAACCAAGATATAATAAAGCTGTAGAAAACAGAAGTACCAGCTTACAATTTAATTATTTAAAATGGTTTGGTTATTAACTTGGTCTTATTTGTATCATCTCATGCCATCAAAAATTGATGCAATTCTTTTTTCAGAAAAATTTGAAAATTTGGAAGCCATAGGAAGAAAGCATTTTTAATTCTGAACCTGCAGTTAAGTGGGTTTAATTTCATCCAACTTTAGGATATAACATCTGTAGTGGTACTTATCTGGCCCTCATTAAAACCTAAAGAAAAATTGGTCCTTTAGAATGTTACCATAGGTGACCGTTTTATAACAATTGTGAAAACCAAAACAAAAGTGATAATTCAAAAACTTCCTTCTGAAAAGATTTGAAACTACAGTTATTATCATCCTCAGTAATATCCAAACATATAAAAACCAGCTTTAGTTAATGAAAGAAACAAATGCAACAGAAAGGATAGCAATGATTCCACTTGCAACCCTCAGAAGCAATTTAAGAGTAAGTAATGCATTCTTTTCAAAGAAAAAAGGTAAAGAATTCAGATGCCTTCTTTGTTTTTTTTAATTTATCCCCGTTGCTGCTTGTGCTCACTGTGTCCATTTTGCTGTGCGTTTTTCTGTGTCTGCTTGTCTCCCTTTGTTGCACCAGCTCTCCGCGCCACGCAGGTCTTGAGCTCACCTCGCCGCGTGGGAACTCCTTCACCAGAAGGCCCTGGGTATCGAACCCGGGGCCTCCCATATGGTAAACGGGAGCCCAACCAATTGAGCCACAGTCACTTCCCCAAATGCCTTCTTAATTCAGCACTTTACTAATAAATTGAGATATATTTCAAAAATGCTAAGTAAATTTCTAACAATTTTATTTCTTTACATATATACATAAATTTGAGTAAAAGAAAATTAGCAGTTTTTAAGAAATTACTGACATATTCTAAATTACAAGAGATTTAACTAAAGGGCATTAATTATAGGCTAACTTATTCTAATGCCCAGAGGCAATCCTGAAATTCAACCCAGAACCTTATAAAGATCTTTCTATTAATTTTTTCCTACTCTATTTTTGTATTCTTTTGCCTTTCCCTCACACACTTGGGACCATAATTTGCCATAATATAAAACTGCATTATGTTTTATTACTTTTGGATTTTTTGTAGACAGACAGACCACTTCATGAACATAAAATCATGGAATCTGTTAGAAAGTAACCCTGGGGCTTGTGGTCCAATCTTGGATTTACTTCACAGCATTCTCAAACACTGGTTGATTGACTTCTACTTAAATTTCTCCACAGATCTGGATATTATATGTTTTATTCATGCATTATAAGATATAAGTTCATATAGTCTTGATAGGGTTTTATCGCTTTCTTAGAAAGGTGAAAAAGGAAAAACTTGCTTTAAAAAAAAGGCATAAAACCAAGATAAACCCCTTAAGCGTATACAATTAGCAAGGACAGGAGGCATCATTTTTTCTGTGCAATACTTAAATCCTACCAAATTACAAACTCTCAAATTAAAACCCAGGCCTCCGAGTCAAACAGCAACATAAAAATCTACTATGCAAAGCACCTTACTGAAATTACAAATTTTTGCTACTTTAGGAAAACATTCAAGAAAATAAAATTGCTTATTACCTTCTTGGGTTAAATAATACATGTTCTCTGCAATTACAGCACTCTTATCTTGGGAATCCAAGAAGAAGAAAGTGGAGGAATCTTCAACATCAGCAGTTACTGAAAATTTTCACATTAAATGTTAAGTAAAGAATAAAGTACAATATTTAAAAATCAGTAAGCATTTGTAGAAAAGTATATATAGGATTACTTTACCTGATGTAGATATTAAATTAAGATACTGTCGTTTGCTTTGCAAAATCAAAGAATTTATTCGGGGTACAACAGTATTCTTATCCATAAGGAAATTTATTATACTCATTTGATCATTTAATGTGCCCTAAAATAACAAATATTATTATGGTAAATAAAG
>JAQZBX010093086.1:0-12194 GCA_029593785.1 Cabassous unicinctus
GGTAGCGTATCAGTACAGGTGCAGTAGCTTTCCTCGCAGTTAAGGTTTTAGGATTAGAACGCGCACGTTTGTCGCATTTCCAAACCCCCTTTCTCTCGCTATGATTTCGCGCCACGTTCTGCTACAGTCGATCCAGGCAGTTAATATACAAATGCAAAGAATTTCGTGCATCACCGGCTTAGCACCTGCGCCTTCCTCTGCTCTGGGCACGACATAACCCTCTGCAAGACCTGGAAACTCGACTCTTACCTAGAGGCAACGAGGGTCTCCGGTACACAGAGGGGATCCCAGACCCGGACTGCCTTCCCGCGACGCTCAGCCAGCGTAAAGCAATACTTTAGCACCTGAGCGCCCAGCTCGCCGTGGCTGCGCCCTGCCCCGCCGCGCCCTGGCTGCCTCCCCGCGCCGGCTCCACTCTTACCCCATGCCGCCGGCAGCAGCGCGAGCAGTACCAGGACTTTGAGGAGGGGTCGTCCGAAGCAGCAGGAGAGAGGGGGAGCTGGCTGCAGGACGGACTCCGGGCTCCTCAAGGAGGTCCCCATCCTCCCCACGCACATCTGGGAAGCGGACTGAAACCTAGAAGTAAGCGCAGCGGGGAGCAGACGGACCAATCACCGGGCTCTGGGGAGGGCGGCGGAGTTCCGGGACAAAAAGCTTTGACCACAGCTTCCTCTTAATGGACAAAGTCTTGTTTACTCTTCATTTGCGTTGTTCTTCCTGAGTCTCGCTCCCAGAGACCACCCCAGGGACTCATGTGCAGGGGTAGAGACCTGGCTATGCTTGATGTCTTCCGTGTGTGTGAATAGGCGGCTCCAGTAGAAGGAGGAGGATTACCGCACCTCTGCTTCCATCCACTCCAGCCTGACATTTCCCAAGTTCAGGAATCCGTGTGGGTTGGTCAGCTAATGAATGCCTGCCCTCTGTCTTGAAAACACAGTTGCAGGCAGTGTGTACAGTAGGCACGGAATATAGGAACCAATGTCTTTATGCGGAATTGAGGATATACCAAGCTTTATTTTAAAAAAACTACCCCAAGTGATGTATCAAAAGTAAGAAAAGGAGTAAGGGCTTTTTGAAAAGAAAGGCTTGATTGGAATTTCTGCCTTGTCACTGTTCTTCTAAGCTCCATCTATTAAAGGGGTGGGAGTGGAGGTGGAGGAGCGTAGGTTAGGTTAATTAGTGGTGAGGCTCACATGCTATAAGGTATGTAAATAAAAATCTCAGGGCCTAGCTCAGCCCAAAGCAGGCAACTTTTAAAAGCATACTGATTGCTAGAGTCTGGAATAATTATAATTGTTTAATTTGTTTTCAAAGATCTTTCTATAGCTTTTTCTTTACTTATTGAAATTTCATAATAGGATTATTAACCATCCTTATTTTAAGGCTGTTAAAAGATTTAAATTGCGGGATTACAGGACAAATTATGATTCTTAATTCCCCAGCCTAGAAGATAAAGTTTTAATCTGTCACACCTAGCTCCTCCCACACAGCACCTGCAAAGAGAAGGCCCTGTGGGGCTGGGTAGGTGAAAGAGCTCAGGAAAATCTTTTCCCCTTTCCCAATAGTTTCTATATTCAGATTTCTATATGACCTTTCCATCCTGCTTAGCCTAATTTGGGCTCCAGGAATATTCATTCACATATATAACCATGTGAGGATGGTCGAATTCGGGTGAAGGCCTCAGCCCCAGCCAGCTGCAGGCAGCTGGCTGTTGGCACCAGTGGTGTGGCCACAGACCCCACTTTATCCTTGGGCCTGTGTCCAAAAGTAGCTGATAGAACTAGCCTGTAGCAAATGTTCTCTAAACAATCCTGTGGCCGAGGACATTTGAGGAGCAATAACATAGCATGTTATATACTCTGATTGACATGTTATTCTTACCATTGTAGCAATATGTTATCCTCACTGGTATATGCCAAAAAATGAGATCATCTGTGCAAATAAAAACCAACGGGTCAGCCAGAAGGCTGATGATTTTCTGCCGCATGACTGCAGCCTGGTATGGACCATTATACTTCTCCTCCTCGTGTGTTTTTTTCGCTTGCCCCCCCTCGCGAGCCCCTGTTGTGGGCACAGTTAACAAATGGCATATTTAATCTTTAACAATTTGAATAGAGGTCTTTTAAGAATTTTCATTTATTAATTTGATATTATCATCCTGATGTATGAAAATATAGTAAATAGGCAGACACAAATAGTTAGACACAAAAACACAACTCACTGTTGTTACTTATAATATTCATTCTCTTATAAAATGTGAGTTTAACTGTAAAATAACATTATAGTCAAAAAATCTCTCTGGAGAATATTTCTAATTACTCTGCACTGTGACCATGCAGTTTCACACAAGAATTTCATTCCTTTTAATTTTTGTTTATAACCAAATTGTTTCCAATGCTTTAAAGTACAATTTACAACATTTTCCTTTACTTCAGAGCTCTGCTTATTTCTCATTTTGACTTTGACAGACCTTGGATGAGCAAGACTAAATTCCAGTATATATTCACTGAGGTCATTGAAGTATCAGGGAAACCTGGTTTTTCTCATGACTTGCTGCTTTTAGGAACATCAACATTTGGGGTGCAAGGCCCCCCTCCCCAGCCCTTGAAGAGTGGACGTTCAACCCCGAAGGTCAAGAATTCCACCAGGTAGCAATCTAGTCCACACCTGGAGTCACAAGAGAAAGCAGGGTCACTACTACCAGTGGAAGGACAGGAGGCGGGGTGTCTTAAATTTGCCTTCCCCTGAGCCATGGGGTGTGGGGGGAGAAGTTGTCGTGAAATAACCATGAGCAAAGGCAAGGGGTGAGGCTGGACCTGAACCATAAACAAAGGCAAATTCAGTTTATAATTACCATCACAATAGCTGAAGTCTAAGGGCCAGGTGAAGCTAGTCACAAAATAACCATAATCAAAGGTAAGTTTAGTTTATAATTACCATTACTATAGCAAACATAAGCAAGGGTGAGGCTAGACCTAAAGTAACCATAAAGAATGGCAAACTCAGTTTATAATTTGGTTTATATAATTATCATTACTATAGCAAGCATGAGCAAGGGTGTGGTTAGACCTGAAGTAACCGTAAATAAAGGTAAACTCAGTTTATAATTAACATTACTATAGCAAGTCTAGGCTAAATCCACCCAGTTATAGCAATTTCAGATATTATCCTTTCCCTGTTTTATACTACAAAGGCTATATAATGATCTTAACTCTTGGTTGCATTTTCTAGTAAGTTTTCACTTTACAACAAATTGGGCACTTGTTTATTATTTAACCGCGTCAAAGAAAGGGACCCGTGTGGGAGGAAAGTGAGAAAAAACACATGTGGAGGAGAAGTATAACGGTCCATACCAGGCAGCAGCCACACAGCAGACAATCACCCGCCTTCCAGCTGCCCTGTTGGTTTTTATTGTCTTATTCTTGGCATACAATAACATATTGATACAAGGATAGACATACCTTGTCAATCAGGTTATATAACATGCCAATTAGCTTAAATAACATACTATGTTATTGTTCCTCAACTGTCCCTGGAACTGTCCTCGACCCCAAGATTGTTTAGGGAACAGTTGCTACTAGCTAGTTCTATCAGCTACTTTTGGACACTGGCCCAAGGATAACGTGGGAACTGTGGCTGCCTCACCGGCACCAGCAGCCAGCTACCTGCAGCTGGCTGGGGCTGAGGCCATCACCCGAATTGACCATCCTCACACTCCACCCCTGAGAGTGATGGCCTTGGAAGCAGAAGGGGTACACTTCAGCCATATATTACAACAGCAATATATATATATATATATATAGCAACAAACAAGAAGTATACATTCTAACCCGATGTAGCAGTTTGGCAGTTTAATATAGTTATGAATTCCAAAAATAGATATTGGATTATGGTTGTAAACTGGTCTGTTAATCTGGGCATGATTAAGTTATAATTAGGGTGTTGACTGGGCCACGTCAGTAGGGTGTTGAGCCCCACCCCTTGGTGGGTGGGGAATCAAATATAAAAAGCATGGCAAAGGACAGAGTTGGAACAGCTTTTGAGTTGGAGTTCTCATGTTGGAGTTTTGATGCTGGAGCCCAGGGAGGCTAGCAGATGGAGGAGCTTGGTCATGAGGAAGGAGAGAAGGCCCCGGGATAGAGACGAGCCATTTGCCTGATAGTCTACAGCTGGCCTTGTGGAGCGAGGCAAAGCCTAGGGAGCCTCATATTCTACAGCTGACCTTGTGGAGGAAACAGAGGAGCTAAACCCGGAGAGAAATGGAGCCCCGGGAAGAGAGGAACCCAAGAAGCCTGAACCCTCACAGACATCAGTAGCCATCTCGCTCCAACACGTGGCAATAGACTTTGGTGAGGGAAGTAACTTATGCTTTATGGCCTGGTAACTGTGGACTTCTACCCCAAATAAATACCCTTTATAAAAACCAACCAATTTCTGGTATTTTGCATCAGCACCCCTTTGGCTAACTAATACACCCAATGAGGGTGCCCCTTAATCTCCATTTCCAGGTTTTCAGAGAGTTCTATCAGTAACATTTTAAGTAACATTACACATATAGATGGGGATCTCCCCAGCTAGCTAGCGGGGGTTCCTCTTTTGTTCAATACATTTAGGTGTGATGCTATGCAACTTTGCATGTTCAGCGGAAAGCCAGCCCTATCTGTTATATAAAGCATAGCCAGACTATAGCCTGGCTGGGTCCATATCCCGGTGCAACAAGCATTCTATGTGGCGACGGATGGCTTCCCACTCCGGGGTTGTTCGGTCAGCCGTCTGCAGCCAGGTCCAGTTGTCCCAAGTGGCATGGGTGATGCTCCATGTGGGGCCTCCTGCTGTTCTGGCCAGGAGTTCCGTACACACCCAACAATGAGATACGTTGTACACTTGTGAGGACTGTGGTGTCACATCCTCAATCTGTGCCATCTGCTCCAGACAAACAGGCAAGCAAGCATAGCCGTTCTTTATTTGCAGGGTTATTTATATACCATTGTTATTACTCAAATACACAGAAAAAACAACATACAACTTCCTAGAATCATTTGTGCTGTGCCTAGGGAGTATGTGTACTCTGAGTCAAGGACTTTGTAAACTAATAGCTGATTCAACAGTTGGACCGCCTTAACCCTCACAGTTTAACCCTCACAGGCCACTGCCCGAGTCTCAACCCTTACACTCCACCCCTGAGGGTGACGGCTTTAGCAGCTGTGGGAGTATTTATTATGGGCTAGAGAGTCAATATAAGAGTTCTTTTAGAATTGCTGCTGCTGTTGACGGCGTCCTCACTTCTACCTGCACAGGTCAGATATTGGTTAATCTCCTCTGCAATCTTGTTTTCTAGGGAACAATAAGAGCGAGCCACCTCACATAGGGTACTTTTAGGTCTAAGGCCACACTATGGTTTTTTGTTATTTCACTATGAAGCACTTAATATGTTTCTGCAGCCCTATCTGGGGCTTCAGCAAGGGGGTGGTTGGTGTAATTTGCAACTGAATCAGGGCCTCTGCTCTATGCAATAGAGCTTCTATGGGTGGGCATTACTTCACCCTGTTGGGGGCGCTTATTTAATTGTTGGGCCACGGTCCACAGCCTCTTACGCTACTTGTACAGAAATGACCCAACTATCAGTACAAAGAATTAAAGTGCTTTTTTTTTTTTCTTTCCTTACAATGAGCCACACAGCCTGCAATTTGGCTTACTGGCTACTTTGACTAAAGCCTGTTTCACACTATATGGTGCTGGCCCTAGGCTGGATGGCCAGCCGCCGTCCACTGAGCAGACGGGCCTCAACTGGCCTCATCTGCACACTATGCAGACTCCGGGACTGTCCCCCCAGCCCTAAAGGGGGACTGTGCATCCCAGATGGGGGTCACCTCTGCCCCAGGGCTTAACACTTCTGCATATGTCAGGGGTCCCAAAACCTGCCCCAGTTCCCTACTTAGAGGACTGGAAGCAAAAGCACCTCGCTTTCCAAATATGCACCCCACTCATCAGCAAGGGCTGGTGAGCGAGCCACCCCACCATGAGGCCGGGCCCCCAGGGCTTCTATGGGGTAGGTGGTGAGTATTTTCACCAGGGCCTCTTGAGTTATCGTTTCAGTACTCTGAGCCGCTCTGCCGCCGCCCCCCGCACTGCCCACGCTGCTCTAGGCCGTTGGCGCTCCATGCTGCTCACGCTCTTCACACTGCTCTCTATCTCCCGCAACTGGCTCGCTTGCTTCAGTGTTTCCTGTGTGGTATCCCGAAGCAAGGACAGGAACCCCATCCTACCCAAGCAGCTGCTGCATGCAGTTTCATCTCCTCTAACGGGCTCAGCTTGCTGCAGAGCACTCAGTAAAGTAGCCCGTGTGTTCTCTGGAACCTTTCACCATTATCCAATTTGTAACAGGCTGATTTACAAGTTCCTAGGCACTAGCAGACTGATAAAGTTAAAGCAAGCACAGATTAGAACAGAAGAGAGAATTTTACCCACTTAGCTTAGTTTAGGGAAAGACTTGCCTTTGGAATCACCTATACTCAAAGCTCCCAGTGTCTGTCCGTGGCAGAAACCTCGTGCAGGACCCTCCAGCTTCTTTCCTCCAGGAAAATCCCTGGGCAGCTGCTAAGTATGGAGCTAAGGGGTCCAAAGAAGCCCTGCCCCTGACGAGACACAAATTAGGGCTGCATCCCATTAGTTACCTCTCGGCAAGGGGTAAACCCCTGCGAAGGCTTTTTCACTGGAAGGATTGGGGTGTTACCAGGGAATAGGCAGGGAGCTAGGAATAATCAGGAACCTTTTAATTTTAATTGATGGCACATGAGAAGATTCCTTATTTTTCAGGAGAGTTAGTAAAATGGCCTAGGTCTTGATCCCCCATTCACTCCCCTCATTAGGCACAATCAAGGTTAGAGAGGTCTGGAGTGCAGGGTAGGACCAGGTAATTGGCACCCATGTTAAGAAATTAACAATCTTACCTGCTACAGCAAGGGTCACTCAAGGCCTCCTGGTTGATGGTTCACATGTGGCTTCAGGCCCCTTCTGTCCTCCCCTGGGGCACAGCCCGTTCTGGTGGTGAGGCTGGATTTGGGTAACCCTGAGGTGACTGGTGCCTTTAATAGCGGCTGGTAAAGGTGAGCCTGTTCTGGTCCTGCACCCGCCCCTCCTTGCCTTCTCCATCTTGGTGGCATGGTCTCGATTGTTGAAAACTGAGAAGGCTGCTTCTAAAAGGGAGTTAATGGAAGTTTGGGGGCCCAGGGAAAGTTTCTGCAGTTTTCTATGGGTATCCAAGGCAGACTGGACTTCTGAGGAGGATCTGTCCTTCTCTAGAGTCAGGATCTACCAAGAGGGTATTTTTATTGCTCTGCCAGCTTTCCCTGAAATAAGGCTGGGTTTCTAGGCTCTGCCTCTGAGTAATTTCCCTGAGCTTATTTAAAATTGACCGGTTTGGTAGTACATTTCCTCATCCCTTTAAGGAGACATGATCACGTGGTCTCTGGCCCTCAGATCTGTCTGTCCTCTCCTTCTCTCTTCCACAGACTTAAATGGAATTCAGGGTCCCATAAGGAGATCTTTTTCAGCCATACTGTGGCCATGTGGTATGGCAGGAAAAGATTAGTCTCTTCTTTTTTAGACAATCAGTAGGCAGCTTGTCCCAATTAGAAGCCAGCCATTATCCTAGGGGAGGATAAACACATTCCTCAGACTGGGTAGCATCCCACTGCTAGACCTGGTTGAACGGATTGCTCACTGATCCAGCATCCTGGAGAGCTGGAGCCCTGTTTTCTGTGCCAACATTCTGGGGATCGGGAGCCTTATGTCTCCAGGTGTCCCCAGAGCCTTAGAAGTATCTGGGTCTGGTTTCCAGACAGAACACCAAAGGCTGGCTGACCTTAGGAGAGGGGCTGGCTAGGGACCTTACTTTTGCCTACTTTGCAGATATCTTAGGAGATAGAGATAGCCACAGCGAGCTCATCTCACGGCCACTCCCAGGGTCCGAGTTCCGTAGTTAAACCCGACATGAAGAGGCACCTTGAAAAGCAGAGATTATTCTGCAGCTTACAGGCAAACAGCCTCAGGGGCCCTGGAGGTAATGGATTAAGAGAAACTTCAGGGCCTCTTGGGGACTGAGTAAGGAACAAGCATCCTAGCACGGCCCAAGGTGAGAATCTCAAGGCCTCTCTTATAAAACAAAAGAGGGCACAGACAGGCTTTAATTAAAACTCATTAGTCTCTGGTAGGGGTCAGGGAGCATGACTTGCCTGTTTCCTGGCTCTGGCTCACCAAATAAATGTTACTGTATGACTCTGGTTTCTGGGCTTCTAGGTTCTTGGCTTATGTCACATAAAGAATTTAAGGGCATGCCACAGGGGAGACAAGGGAGTAAAGAGTTTACTAAGAAAGAAGAAAAAACAAGGAAAGTACACGGTCTATGCCAAGGCATGGACCATGAGTACAGTGTGGGGTGAGTGGCCTGAACCTTTTAAAATAGCATATATCGCTCACTCTCTTTATTCAGAGTCTTTATGTAGTGCCTGCTATGTATAAGTCACTGTGAGGCCTGGGTACACCGTGGTAAGCAAATAGATGTAGCCTCTGCCTTTGTGGAGCTTATAGCCTGTTGGAAAGGTGGGGAATAAACAAGTAAATACATAAATTAGTATATACTTACAAGTCGTGGTAAATTCAATAGAAGAAAGGAACTGGGTGCTGGGACCATCAAGAAATGGAAATGCCTTGAACCCTAGTATGGTGGACTAAACTTCACAGCATTATTTACTCCTCCAAGACTCTGCACTTGCTGTCAAAGACCACTCTTCCTCCTTTTAGAAACTATCTTGTCCTTTTGGTCCAACACCCTTAGTTTTTTCCCTGACTTTTCTGATTTCTTTTAGATTCATCTTTTCATCCCCTTAAATGTAGATATTCTTCTTGGCTCATTCTTTGCCCTCAGCTGTTCTTCACACACAGTAGACCTTACTTGAGTTGTCTCATTCTAACCACTCTGACTCTGATTGCATCTCCAAGTCAGTTCTTTTTCTCAGACTCCATAACCATATACTGCTCTGTCTACTGGACATTTCTATCTTATTGATTCACAAGCTTCTTGAAACTCAAACTTCTTGAATCCCCATCTTCTCCCCGGTGTGCTCCCCTTCCTATCTTCATCTCAGCAAACTGCACCACATTCATTCATTTGCTTGAGCCAGAAGCATGTGAGTCACCGATTGACCACATCCCATTCCGTGGATTCTACCTGGTGAAACCGGTGCATCTCTGCCCTGCAGACTGCTGCACCCCTGGTGTCTCAGCACAGCCCCTTACCACTTCTCAGCTGGAACACAGCAGTTGTTTCCTAACTGATCCCTGCTTTCACTCTGGCTCCTTTGGGACTCATGCTTCACACACCACTAGAGCGATTTTTCCAAAACACAATTTCTTACTCAGCTCCTGAAATATTTTCAATGGTGCTTCAAAGCATTCAAGATAATGTCTGAATACCTTAGCCTAGCATGTAAGACTTTTCAGCTATGACCCCCTACTACTTTTCAAGTCTCATCTCTTGCCACTCTCCTCCATTCCACACTTATTCTGTGCTTCCAGCCACATTAAAGTTGATATTATTCTCTTCCTCCTCCCCCCCATCCAGCCTTGGGCCAAGGTAGAGTCTCTTCTTGTAGTTCTCATAAAGACTTTCTTCTTATTATACTGAACTTCCATGTTTCTTTGTCAGTGCCTGGTTGTGTCTGTCTTTTGCCCAACCTCTCAACACTTTATAACTTCCCTAAGGACAGGTGGTAGTGCCAGGCACAGAGCAGACAGTCGATTAATGATTCTTGAAAGTTTGCTTCCTGAAGTAAGTCCTAGTAACTGCCAGTCCCAATTTAGTATGGATGGCATAGGAGAGTGATATGGGAGGACCCTAGGGAGGTAGCTGGTCACAAAGGGCCTGGTATCCCAGAGACAATGAGAAGCCATTGAAAGATTTTTTAAAAGCAGTGACAATCAGATTGGCATTAAAAAAATATATAATTCTGTCTACTCTGTGGAGACTGGATTAGAATAGGACAATGGTGGATGGGGCAGACCAGTCAGGGGACTTTTGCCATCATTCAGGTGAGAGATTTAATGGTAGCTTTGACTTAGTACTGGCATGGGAATTAAGTGGTTAATTAACAAAGGTGTTGGAGATGGTATGAATGAGATTTGCTCATGGATTGGATTTTGGTTGCTTCCTTTCTTAAAGTTGGTGGTGAGAAAACAGAAGTAATCAGCAGCCACAGGATTTGAAATAAATGGTGCTGCTATTTATTGAAATGAGAAATACAGGGTTGGGATGAGTTTGAGGAATGGGATTAAGAATTCAAGGATGAGAGAAATGGGGAGGTGTTGTAGGCTGAATAATGGCCCTCCAAAGATGTCCACATCTTAATCCCCAGAATCTGTGACTATTATCTTATATGCCCAAAGGGACTCTGCATATGTGATTCAGTTAAGGATCTTCAGATGGGGAGATTATTCTGGGTCTTTATAAGAGGGAGACAGAAGATTATTGTGGGAATAGGTGATGAGGGAAACAGAGGCTGGAGTGATATGGCCAAGAGCCAAGGAATGTCAGCTGCTTCTAGAAGCTGGAAGAGGGAAGGACATGTTTCTCCCATGGAACTTCCAGAAGGAACCCACCCTGCTGACACCTGTATGTCAAACCTGTAAGACTCATTTAGGACTTCTCACCTCCAGAATTGTCTGAGGATAAATTTGTGTTTTTTAAGCTACTAGATTTGTGTTAACTTGTTTCAATAGCAATATGAAATTTATACAGGGTGAGGGAGTTGGGGATTCTCCATTGAGGGAAAGTGGTAAAGTTTTTTTTTTCTTCTTTTTATCTGATAAAGACTTGGGCATGCCCTCAGGGGACAATTGGAGTTTGGTGAAGGCCAAGACAATATGGGAATGTTCTAGGTAGAGACTGAGAATATAGGGTAGTTTATTGATGATGAGACTAGAATTCCAGAAAGGTACAACAAGAGGGATTTTGGAAAAGGAAATGGATGTATCACGCTCAAAATCACAGGAATTGATGGGACTGTCTAGAGAGAACATATGGAATAAAGAATAGAAAGATCAGGATGGAAACATGAATTACATCCACGCAGGGGTTCATAACCATTTTTTTGTATGTCATGGACCTCCTTGTAGTCAAGCCTATGGACCCCTTCTCAGAATCGTTTTTATCTATGTAATAAAGTACGTAGGGATTACAAAGGAAACCAATTATATTGAAATACAGTTCTAGCCATGGAGTCTTAGAGGTTTGTGACCCCAAAGACAAGACCCCAGATTTATGGATTTGTAAAAACAAAAGAGTCACTCATTTCTAAAGCTAGGGTTGGATAGAATTGTGTGGAAAAATTACATTTACAATAGCAACAAAAAGATTCAATTATCTAGGAATTAATTTAACCAGGAATGTAAAGGATATGTATTTAGAAAACTACAAAACATTGCTAAAAGAAATAAAAAAAGAACTAAACAAATGGAAGAGCAACACCTTGCATTGTTGTGAGACATTTGTTACAAATTATGAAAGAATATTGTCAAAATCTTACTACTAATTATAGTCCTTATCTTACACTTGGTGCATTTTCCCAACTCACCCCACTATTATCTTTCAAATATATTTTTATGACAGAAGTTGTAAACCTACAAAACAATCATACACATGTGCAGAATTCCCAAACAAAACCCCTCTATTAGCACACTACACCGTGGTGGAACCGAGACAATACCATTCGACCACCACCAGTTTCACAGCATACATTTGGCACACATTTTCCATACTCCCCCATTATCAACAAAGTACATCTTTGGTATAGATGCAAGAATATTAATTATTACTATTAACCACACTCCCTAGGTCACTCCAGTTGTATTTTTTCCCATGCTTCTCCACATTCCCACCACCCTGCAATACTGATGTACATCTGCTCTAGCTCACAAAGGACACTCTTGCATCTGTACTATCAACCACTATTGTCATCCACCTCTGGGTTTACTGTGCTATTCAGTCCCTAGATTATTCTCTAGCTTTCTGACAATTGGCATTTACATCCCTAGACTACCGTTTTCAGCCACATCTCCATTTATAAACCAGCTATTACTCACTATAATGTGTTACCATCAACTCTACATTTCCACACTTTTACAGTAAAACTAATTAA
>JAQZBX010093087.1:0-12211 GCA_029593785.1 Cabassous unicinctus
TTTTATTTTTTTTTTATTTTTATTTTTTTTAAGATTTATTTATTTTATTTATTTATTCCCCCCTTGCTACTTGTGCTGCTGTGTCCATTCGCTGCGTGTCTTCTCTGTGTCTGCTTATCTCCCCCTTGCTGTGAGGTCTTGCCGCATCAGCCCACGGCGCTGCGCGAGCCGGCCTGCCCTCACAAGGAGGCGCTGGGAAGCGAACCCGGGGCCTCTCATATGGTAAACGGGAGCTCTATCCATTGCGCCACACCCGCTTCCTGCCGTGAGGTTGCTGCATCAGCACACCGCACCGCTCAGGCCGGCGTGCCCTCACAAGGAGGCCTCAGGACGCGAACCCGGGCCTCCCATATGGTAAACGGGGGCTCTATCCACTGAGCCACACCCGCTTCCCTTCTATGGCTTTTAAATATTTTTATTCTGCTAATATATATACAACCTAAAATTTCCCCTTTTAACCATGTTAAAACATACAATTCAGTAGTGTTAATTTATTCACCATCTTGTGCTACCATAACCACCATCCATTACCAAAACTTCCCCATCACCCCAACAGGAACTCTGCACCAATCAAGCATTAACCACTCCCACTCCTACCCTGGCCCTTGGTAATCTGTATTCTACTCCCACCTTGGCCCCTGGTAATCTGTATTCTAGTTTCTGACTCTATGAGTCTACAGACAGTTTTGATGTCTTTGATGATTGAGGTTCTAAGACTAAGAGTCTCTAAATATATTTTGAAGGTTGATATTTTCTTGGATTTTGCCTAGTGCCTCTACAGCATTAGAGTTTTCCTCCACTTTATTAACTGAAAAATTTATAATACAATAGACTCACAATAGAAATAAAAATCCTCTTATCAGTCCTATTTAAAAAGATAGTAAAGCGATGGTTGTGTAAATAAACCCTTTATTCTCCTTCTTCTATAGGCCTTTGGAACTTAAGCTTAGTGTGTGGGATAATGGATTACACTTCTGAATAGGAAGCTCAAGGGTGCCAAAAAGAGTGAGGCTACCACGCAGCACTTATTACAAAGGAAAAAATTTTGGACAATATCTTTTTTCAAGAAATTTCTAGATCCTCAACTGTACATAAAGGAGAAAAGAGAAAAGACAATCTTATTAAGAACTTTAACATTTTTAAAATCAGATTTGGAATAGTGAGAGATGATAAATTTAGAAATTATTATAAACAGTCTCTCCACCCCTGTACTTGGTGGTTTCATTAAGTTTTTTAAAACACAATCAACAAAACAAAATGAAAAAAAACAATCCATACTTTGCAAAGCCAAGACCTTTTACTGAAATTTTCTAGTTGAGCCTTCAAAATATGTAATTCCTTTCTACTCTGCAAAACGGCTAGGTAGAGGCAAAACATTTTAAGTTTCTCAAAAGTCTACCCTTAAGCACAGTTCTATGTGCTACATTTGAGATTAAGTCTGTGTGGAAGATACCCAGAGGTCCTGTAGACTAAAAAGATACTGGAAAAAAAAAAAAAAAGAAGTTAAGAACGCTCTTTCCTTGTAACTAAAAAAGACCCAGGCAAGGCATTTCACACACTCAGAGAAGAGCTCAGCGAGGCTCCTTCGTTTTCTTTCTTATCTTGCTAGCATTATACAAAGATGTTTGTTGCAAAGAAATTGATTGACAGCAACCTTAGCAATACAAAGAGAACTTAGACTTTTTTTCTTTTTTTTTAAATTCCCCTCGCCAAGATCAGCCCTATCGGCAGAAGTCATTCATTAGAAGCTCAGCTCTGGTCCTCTGGGACTAGTGCAGAATTTGTGGCCAAGGTCCCTTGTTCTGTTTCTCTAATTAGCACTGAGAATGGCTTTCCAGCTTCTAAAACAAGAATTTATGTCCTGATCTGGAATCCAAAATGGGAACCAAAATTTTCTGTCATTTACAAAGTGTGTAAATCTCCAGAAAAAGGGGTCCAGATTCCCTCAATTAGGGACATCAATTAGCCTATCAGTCAAGAAGCATCTTTTCTCTAGGGTTCACTGCGTGCCCTCAGGGTAGAGTAAGGGACTAGTGCTGGCCTCCGTGAGAAAGAGAGCCCGGTCTCTTAAGTGCACTTGCAATCCTTTCCAATCCTTTCCCACACTGCACTCGCTCACCCGGAAAGTTCAGCTCTTGTCATGATAATGTTAGTGGGAGAGGGACGGGGAGAGCCGCGGATGAGGGTGAGGAAGAGAAAGACCTTGTGGGGACTGAAGCGGTGGTTCCCTAACACAGAAGAATTCGAATTCAGTCTTCTCCCTCATCCGAACCTCCTTTTGCTGCTGCGCCCTGTAAGGGGTCCCTTAACTGCGATCCCCCAGGCACCATTTTAAAAATTTGGACTCAAAATGGGAAGAGGGAGGCAAAGGATACAGAGGAAACCTTAGCAGCCAGGAAGTAAGTGCGCTTATTTTCTTTCCCCATGGTTAGCTAGTGTCAATCAGAGATAAGATGCAGAAAGTTCTGTGGGGTTGTGGTCCTGCTGGTTTCCAGCTAACCTGCTAATTGGACTGTCTCTCTCTTTCCACCCCAGGACAGCTTTCCTGCCCGTTTTGGAGGAGTCCATTTTGTCAACCAGCCCTGGTACATTCACGCCCTGTACACACTCATCAAACCATTCCTTAAGGACAAGACAAGGAAAAGGGTAATGACTATAAATGCATCCTGTAAATTCCAGCTGGGGAATGCAGAGTGACAATTATGATGCCTCTCTCTCTCTTTCTCTCTCTCCCTCTCCCTCTCCCCTTATTTTTCACTGTGACTTTTCTGCTCTTCTGCAGCCACTGAGCATTTGAACCTCTGCTGGAGTTTGCAAATGACCTGGATTTAATCAATAATTCAATAGAATGGGGTTATTTTCAGAGTCCCAGTGACGAACCAAAGGAAACTTTGAAGGCATGCAAATACCAGATGCTCTTTTACTGTAAATGCTTGTGGGAGCTATTGGGTCAAGCAGCTTCCTGCTCACAGAATATTTTAATAGCTAGCATTTTGTCCTGCGAATGTATTATCAGTATGAAAGATGTTTATCATTTTTTCCCCTATGGCTGTTGGGTCCTAGCTGCCAACTCCAACACCCTGTCATGATGGGGAAGTACTCTTCATTGGAAAATAATGATGTTCTTAGGAGGAAGACTTTTTAAATCTTAGTTGTATCAGCTGATGACATTTGGGAAGCCAGCATCTTCCATCAGAGCTGAGCTTTTCCATTGCATTCTCATTAGCTGAGTGCCTGGACTTCCTTTAACTACTGTGGGTCTCAGTTTCCTCATTTGTAAAATGGGAAAATGGGCACTCAACATCACAGATGGGTTGGGGTCATTTAATGAAACAGCATATGAAAGCAGGTAGCCTAATACCAATTCATGTAGTAGAGACACTGTGACTTTTCTTTCTCTTTACCATTTCTCTCCTTTCTTTCTGATTTCAACTACTTCCTGGATTGGGAACTCTAGTCTTCCAGGGAACCTGGCCAGGATCGTTCTTACAACACCTCACATACGCCTCTCCACCCAGGGCACCTGGCACTGGGAAAGAGCTCTGAGAATTCAGGGGGTCTGATGAGGTGAAAGCCCCTCCCCCTAAACACACACACTGCAGGGTTCCTAACTTCTAAACCTCAGATGCTTTTAGGGTATGGGAGGGGCAATCCCCCTGCCCCCAAACAAGTGTTTTACTGGGACCTAGACCCCTGCAGCCTCAGGAGGCAGAGACACCCCTTTCCCTTTTGCAATCTGCATGCGGCTGAGGACAATGCCCAGGCCAGAGAAGTGGCCTAGCTTGTTTGCAGTGAGGTTTCAGGCATCCCGCCCTCTTCATATTCTACTCAGGAAGGCGCCCATGGGAATTCATCCTACAAAGCAGTGGGCTCTTGCTGCTGTGCTATTGAAGGGCATTTCTGGAGCCTTGGACACAAAACAGAATATGGCAGGTGCAGAATCCAGCTTTTCACTTGCCCCTTTCCTCCCTCTGGCAGGACCCCTCAAAAGAGAGGACCAGACTCAACAGCCTTCCTTGGGCATTAAGAACTGTTGAGTGAGCAAGGTATTGGTGGTGGGGAGATGCATGGGAGCCCTGTAGGATATTACACATGTTTGTTTTGTAAGTTCACAACTTTTACTATATACTTATCATTTACATATGTTCATGTATGAATGATAAACTTCAACAGAAATTTTAAAAAACCCAACTGTTGGGTGGGTGGGTATAAAAATTTGCTCTAAACAGCAGGATCATTATTTAGTTCCAGCTTTTCCCTGCTTCAAATACAGTGGTCCCCCTTCTGAGGAGTTTTGCAAAAGCAATTAGGTTTATTCAAGGTCAATCACAACCAAGTCCAATGTTAGAAAATTAACATTGTTTTCTGAAGCACTATGGTATTCTGAAGAATTTAACACTTTGCTGCTTGCCGCATCATATGTTAAAACTGGTTCAATGGAACAAAGTAGCAAGTGTTTATTACTGAAGTCCTGTATTTAAGTATTTTAAAAATCACATTAATATTTCATCACGGTTTACTGTGATGTGTGTGTGTGTGTGTGTGTGTGCATGTGCAGGTTTATGGGTATAATTGGTGGTCCTGCACTTGGGGTCCTATACTTGGGATATTAAGCCTGGAACATAAAGATGTGTCAGGACTGATGTCGTTACACAGACACACTTTAAATAAACTTTCAGGAGTCGATTCCTAAATTGCAGCCAATGACAATCATTTACTTGTGGCTTACCTATTTGGTGAGTTTGTCTGAAAATAGTTACAATTTGAGAGTTCTTTCTTCCCCTGCTTGACCACTTTCCATCATCATCCTCTCTTGGATGCTCAGAAAAGGCAAACTTATTTGGGTATTCGTCCCCAGTACAGACAAAAATGGATGATCACTGCAAAAAATATCCCACAACAAATTTCCAGGTCAATTCCATTGAATAAGAATTGATTTGAGCACCTGCATTGTATCCACACCACCCCAGGAGTCAAGGAGGGTATTAAGGGAGCGAGAAGGCACCATCCCTTCCTGTAAGATTCTTTTCTCCCTTTGGGGAAGCAAGATATAAACAAATAAACCATGAAAAAAAGAGAAGTCTGCAGATGGTGAACGAGTTAGGGGGAAGGAGGGAGATCAGAGTGGGCAGATGTCACTGGGCCAGATCCAGGAAGAAGATGTAACCTGATCAAGTCCTGAGAAAGATGGAGCGGTCCTGGGGTGGTCCAGGGTGGGAGAAGAGTGGCTGGTGGAGATGCTGTGACAAGCATGATTGGTGCTTTGATGATCTGCCTCACTGTTGCTTTCATTGGCAGGATAATTAGATGACTGTATGTTTAATCTTGGGTCAAGTAAGGTCCAATTTGTTCATAAACTTCATTTTTAAGGACTGTTAATTCAGGCTCTTTTCTGAGCAATAGATTAGCATTTTATGAAGACCGAGTTACAGACACAAAAACAAATGCCTCTTTAAGCACCATGATCATCGGCAGCGTATCCAATTTGTCATTGTGATATTGAATATTTGATGAACTACTTGGTCAAATGCTTCCGATTTTTTATTGCTAATTTTTTTTTCTTTCCAGATTTTCCTGCATGGTAACAATTTAAACAGCCTTCACCAGCTAATACACCCTGAATTTTTGCCGTCTGAATTTGGAGGAACGCTTCCTCCTTACGACATGGGAACCTGGGCTCGGACGTTGCTCGGTCCTGACTACAGCGATGAAAATGACTACACTCACACGTCCTACAATGCAATGCACGTGAAACACACGTCCTCCAACCTGGAAAGAGAGTGCTCACCCAAGCCGATGAAAAGGTAAGGCCTGGGATAGCAGAGTCTCCCCATTGGAGTCCAATGCACCTTTTTTTATTTGGCCCTTATTGTAGGTTAGGTAATCAAAGATCTTTAAGGGCACAGAACTAGAATAAAATAAAATGCAATACATTCTCAGCCGATTTCACTAGAATTGAAAACAAATGGGGCATGGCTAGCCCCAAAATACAGTTATCCCTTTTGCATAAAGGGAACAGTTACCTGGTTGTAGCCCTGATCTCTCCAGAATCTGCTGAGACACGAATGAAAGGCTGGACCTTGGAGATGCACTAGATGAAACAACACCTACTAGAAAGTGTTCCTATCATTCATTCATTTGGAACCATTTATTGAGCATTTACTTGGCTCCAGGTACCCATTAGGCAATGGGAGCACAAACATGAATAAGACATTAAAAGAATAGAAAATCCTCCAAATAAGACTTTTTGCAAAGCATTTATTAAGTGGTTGATATTAGAGCTGAGTTCTGAAACATGAAGTTCAGCAACCCAGGATTTTAAAAAAAGGAGGAGGTTTTCCAAGCAGAGGGGACAGCCCAGACAGAGCTGTGGAGGATAGGCACAGGTGTGTGGGGGGTGGGGGATGGAGGAGGGATGGGAATAGACATGGGAATAAAGTTCATAAGATACTTGGATTCAGATGGTAAAATGAATAATGTGTGCAATGGAGTGTCATGGAAGAAGTATTGTTTTAATTGATATACAAATAACATATGAGTATACTTTCTTGTTGTAAAATTAAAGTCATTATTTTAAGTCTAAAATCCCTCTCAACACCATCCCTAATCCCAAACCCAATCCCTCTGCAAAGATAACATTGTTATCAATCTGACCTGTTTTCCATGTATCCCACCCGTCTATGCATACCCACAGAATCCATATAATATTGCCTTGTATCATCTCCCCATGCCAGTATAGGTAGACATATCTCATGGTTTTAATGCTATGTAGTATTGCAGAACATAGTAATATCACAATTTATTTAGCAATTTCCCCATTGGTGGGCATTTAGGTTGTTTTCAAGTTCTTTCTCTATTCTAAACAAGTCTCAATGAATGTCCTGGATATGCCCTTTTATTAGTCAGGGATCTCTCTAGAGAAACAGAACCAACAGGGTGTATGTGTGTGTGTGTGCAAAGAGATTTATTACAAAGAATTTGGCTCATGTAATTGTGGGGGCTGGCAATTCTGAATACCATATCACAGGCTGGAGGCTGGAAATTCTGGTCAGAGTGATGTTGAAGTCTTGAGTCTGAATACTTGGGCTGGAAAGTTACTATGAGGTGGGTGGTGTATTCTTGAGGCCGAATTCCTTCTTATTCCAAAAGCCTCAGATCTTTGCATGTAAGGCCTCCAACTGATTAGATCAGGCCCACCCACATTAAGGAGGGTCATCTCCTTTACTTAAAGTCAACTGATTGTAGATGTTAATTCCATCTACAAAGCAGCATCGAGGCCAGTGTTTGACCAAACAACTAGGTGCCATAACCTAGCCACACTGACACTTAAAATTAACCATCCCAAAAGATGAAAATAAAATAATAATTTTTTAAAATGAGAATAAAAGCCAAACAAACAAAAATTAACAATCACAGCCTCTTTCATTCTTACATGAAGAGTCCTCTGGGAACACTCAGAGTCTTATAGCTGTGAGTCATAGGGTACATTTCAAATTTTAGTCCACCCTGCCAAGGGGCCCTCCAAAATGATTGTACCCACTGACATTCCTACCAGCAGTGTGTGAAAATCTCTTTCACCAGACTCTTAATACTTGATATTACCAGACTATGACTTATCAGACACTGTTAAGCAGAGAAATGACATAAGGTTTGTATTTTATAAAGATCCCTTCGGAATTTGCAGGGAAATAGTTTGTGGAGCAGAGACTAAAGGCTATCAAAATCTGAGGTAGTGCTACAGGTGAGACGATGCTGATTTCCTACCACTGATGCTGACGCAGTGGGAAACACATTGAGATAACACAAGACACTCCCAGGAAGAATGGAGAAGTTCTAGAGATGTTTGGATGTGAGGGCAAATCACAGTTGAAGTCTCTTTTGGGTAACTGGGAGTATGGTGAGGTTCTGAACCAAGAAAGTTTGTTTGGCAGAGAATCTCTGCATTCCTTGCCCAGTTGCGAATATTGCTCCACGTGTCTGGAGAGCCCTCTCTGCTGGGACTTGTGGAGGCTCAGGAATCCCTTTATGTTCCAGATTAGCAGCTGGTCATGGTGGCTGTGAGGTGAATTTTGTGATTCTGTCCCTACCCTATTTCCAGAGACTTTAGGAGGCCACCATATGCTGAGATATATCTGAACTTCCAAAGTCAAGTGACATAAATAGGAGTTTGCTGCTTTCCCCCCAGATGATTGGAGTCACAGAGTTACCTCTCTTTCTGGTTACAACACATGTGGTCCAAGTTCCACCTCTGAGGTGATGCTAAGGGCCAGAAGAGGCATCAGCTTCCATTATTAGACAGTGTGTTCTGGAGGGTAAGGGTTTTGTCTTATTTTTTATCTATCTTACCACCCCTAATGCATCCAACTTGATGTCCAACACACAGTAGACACACAGAAGACACCCTGCACATGGTTGTTGAATAACTGAATGAATTAATGTTGAATGAAAGCTGCTTCCTCCAAAACCCATCCTTGGTGTCCTTGTCCAATTGCTTTGACCAAACTATCAGCCAATTACCACTGTCTTGACAAGATTCTGATAGACCCTGTTTTCCATGAGCTCGGATCTTAGTAGGGGAGATAAGACATGCCCCCAAATAACTATAATACAGAACAGAAAAGAGGAATAAGAATCTGCCCTAGTTTTCAAGGAAGCATCCACTAATTTCAGCCATGGAACGATATTAGAGAAGTGTTCATGGAGGAAGAAGGCAGCGCAGGGTGAAATTTGGAGGATGAGTGCAATCCTTTAGATATCTACATCTAAATTCAAGACTGTCCATCCCTGTGCCTGACAGCTAGCAATTCCATGCACAGCTCATCAAAATGTTTTCAACCAGTTGCCTCATTGGGTGAAGTCCTCAGTGATAGGAGAAAATTACAGGAACAGAATGGCCAAGTTCATAAGATCTTTTTGACCCCTAAGAACCCATAGGGACAGGGAAAAATTGAAAACAAAATTGGAAGAGACCTTAAAGGTTTTATGCCTTCCAATTTCCCCCCTGATAGGGTGGTCCGTTCTCCAGCAACCCTTACAGAGGGTCTGCCAGCCTGGGTTTGAAGCCACCCAGTTGCTGGCAGGCAACTTATGGGGCAGCTTGTCCCCTGCTGTATGGCGCTGGAGAGTGCCTCATTATTCTGAGCGCGATGACGTCAGTCTGTCTTCTGCAGCAGCGCTGGAATTTCCAGAGGGTAAGAGATGTGTATTGTCCTAACCCCTCCAGTAGTTCCCAGCGTGCTTCAGGTCTATTTGGAGTTAAAGGGGTTTTTGTGGACTGTCTTTGAGACCCCAGCACTTTTTATATTGTGGTTTCTGAGTGAAACTGTCTTCTGAGTTCTAAGCGGCAGTGCTGACCAACACATTCTGGAAGCTACGTAGAGTAAAATCCAAGATATCTGAAATGCTCAGGGCGTGAGTGTTTCTAACAAGCTCTGTTTCCAGATAATTGAGGTTCAACCCTTTAGGCAGCAAAACTTAAGAAAAAAAATAAAATAATCATCTTACTTGGAAATTTCTCTACACAGATCGTCTTGATATTTTCCTGCTCTTTAATACAATGCCTTTGAACGCTTTGGGGTTTGTGGCTTTCTCTGCTCTGATACCAAATGGCCCCGAGTGGTGTATTTTTAACTTTCTGCTTCTGTTTTTAAATGTCATTTTGTAGAGTCTATTTCCTTGCTCCCAGGCACTTTCTGTCTGTAGGAGCGTGTACATCTGAAGCACCCATTTCCTCCTATCTAATTTGCTGCTTTGAATATATTTTGCAAAGTACATTGCCAGACTTTTAAAACTGTCTAACAAAGAGCAGTAAATAGCATTTGTATTCTTTATGATTATTTCGGTTACAAATAAGAGAAAATCCCAGAGGAATTGCTTTCCACAATAATGGAAATTTATTATTTCACATAATGAGAGGTCCCAAGATAAGGTTTTTATGTCAGTGGTTCAGGGGTGTCAACAGAAACCCAGGTTCTCTCCATCTTTCCACTGTGTACAGCATTACTGGAGACTCATCAGGGGTTTACCCCTGAGTCAGAGGGGAGGAGGATGCTCAAACCAAAGGAGCTTTTGCCCACTAGGGAGCTGGAGGAAAGGTTTGTGGTTAGTAACCAACAGTCCTGCTACAGACTTATGAGTGCAGACTTGAAATTGCTGCCCCATGAGTTAAATGCATGGTCTGTTAATCAGTGCATAGATTTTGTGACATCTCTTTCAATTACGAAGCAAAATTTTAAATTAATTTCAGGTTCGAGCCCTTATTTCTGATAAAGTAATTAAAATGGTTATAGTTATTATTAAGAAGGCATGTGTACACATGCACACACATACACAACTACCTAGAAATAATTGCCAGTTATATATATATATATATACACATTTTTATATATGCACATATACATATATATACATATATACACACACATATACAAGGGTACCTGCAATAAACGTAATGCAATTTTATCTAAAGATCTTGATTGATTCACAGTAAGGAACTTGGTCCATTTTCCTGAAGTTGAAGCCATCTATGTGCGCTTTGTTCTTCCAGGTGGGGAGTTTTGGGCACAGTGCTGATCGGAACAAGTGCTCAGCAGGAAGAGTTACAACGAGCACTCTAGTAGCAGCCTAGAAATCACAGTTTGCTTCCAGATGCATCATCTCATGATTTCACTGGTTTCTTCTCATCTTAACCCTGATGGTAGCTAGTGACAATAGAGTGCATGATCTCAAAGAAAGCAAGAGCCTCTTTCTTGGTGTTTCTCGGCACAAGTCAAAGGGAGGAGCCTGAATAGGCAGCTTACGTCACTGCCCCTGAACCCATCACTGTGCTAGGGTGAGGGTGTGCACTGATTTTCCAGGCCTGGGTCTGGTGGATGCCGAGGTTCAATCCTGGACTAACCAGGGTGATTACAGAAAAGGGAAAGGGTAGTTTTCAAAAGGAAGGACGAGGAGCAGATCAAAACTGCACCTCCACTCCATAGGGGAATGGCAGGTAGTCTCTGATGGGGCCACAAGGAGAAGAAAGCATATATTTCAGGCCGTCCTGTCTTTGATCTTCAGTATGTCCTTCTTAGCTCTACTAAGGCAGGCAGCCTCTGTTTGCTGAATAAATATCCTCTATACACAATCACAAGTGTATATTAAATTTTAAAATATTATATAAAATTGTATATAACAATGCATTTTATCATTCTCCTTATCATTAGAGACTTAGAAAATTTTAGAGTTGGAGGAAGTCCTTAGAGGTCATCTAGAGGTTACCCAACTTTCTACCACAAAGGACATTTTTTATTGCCTCTACAGTACATCTATAGATATGTGTCGAAAGATGTTGGCTACCAAAGAAGATGCATTTATTAAGGAATCACAAATAGCTTAATAATTGGTGCTTTTTCACAGAATTATCCTAAGATCTTTAATGCCAACAAAAACCAAAGTCAGTTGACATTTTATTTAAATTTCAGTCTTATAGATGGTAAACATGAGATTGCCATTAAATTTTGTGGAATATTAAAATAATGCAAAAATATCTATCCCTACTCTCTTTCTCCATTATTATTTTCTTTTCTTTCACTTTTTAAAATTTGCCATTTTGACCACTTTTAAGTGTGCAATTCAGTGGCATTGATTATATTCACAATGTTGTGCTACCATCACCAACATCCATTACCCAAACATTTTCTTTCCTCCAAACAGAAACTGTACACATCTCATTACTGGTTAAGTGAAGCAGCTGGGACTCAAGCTCAAGGCTCCTTGAGCTGGGGATTTTTCTGTACAATTGCACTGCTGGTTTCTTCCACAAGCATGGTGTCACACATAGCAGATGTTGCATACAAATTTAACATTTTTGGTTGAAAAATAAAGGTACCCAATATAGAGATGTGCCTTTACCTTAAGTATTTTACTTGAGTACTAAGAGTTTTTAAAAGTATTTTTCTTCTTATAATTACCATTTGGAAGGCCCTGAGAAGTTCATCTGTGTAACCAAACATATTTTATCATAGAATTCTTTTGGGGGTAGAATAGCTGTTAACATCTCACGGTATACTTGTCTCCCAGAAACTAACTACAGTATGGAAAACACTCCTGTAGTGTTTGAAATGGAACAGAAGGAAATTGATTTAAGTTCATGGGAACCCAACTGGTCTGAACATTAAGAGTTTTCATCCTCACTGTTTCCCTGAGGTCCCCTCATTGGTGAACTCAGATG
>JAQZBX010093088.1:0-12200 GCA_029593785.1 Cabassous unicinctus
ACCTCCCACTTTCCCCCACGTTAACAACTTCTTTCATTAGTGTGGTACATTCATTGCAATTCATGAACACATTTTGGAGCATTGCCACTAAGTTTGGATTATCGTTTACATTGTAGTTTACTCTCTTTCCCACTCAATTCTGTAGGTTATGGCAAGATATATAATGGCCTGTATCTGTCATTGCAATGTCACTAAGGTCAATTCCAAGCCCTGAAAATGCCCCCATATTGCACCTCTTTTTCCCTCTCTCTGACTACAGCACATCCAGTGGCCACTGTCTCCACATCAATGATATAATTTCTTCCATTGCTAGAATCACAATAGGTCTATGGTAGAATACCAGTAATTCTACTCTAGTCCATATTTTATTTGCCAATCCTGAAGATTCTGGGATGGTGATGCCCACTCCGCCTCTAACTGAGAGGGGACTTCAATGCCATATGGCTGATGGATGGGACTCTCTTGTTTGCAGTTACAGACTCTCTCGGTTCCTTGGTGTGGTGGTTGTCCATCCTTACCTCCTTGTTAGTTGTCCTGGATGAGTCCAATGAACTGGAGAGTAGGTGTAGCAACTCCTCTGAGGCTCAGGTCCCAGCTACGGTCAACATTTCTTGCCGTAATATGACATTAGTGTTAAAAATTGATCATGCCCAATAACCTGCTGGTGATGGTAAATGCAATATGCCCTTCAGGTGGCCATGGTTTTGTAGGGACGACAGTATTATTTCTTCATGTTAAACTCAGCCAAGTGCTCTCCGCAAGCTGCAGATCTACTATCAACAACATTAAAGACCCAGAATGGCCATCTTTTCACTTCTTGTCAATTCACAACCCAGGAGAAGACAGATTTTCTACCAAATTCCTTGCACTGTGCATGTACCTTCTTGTCCTTCTATGGGACACCAAGGTCAGTAAATTCAGGGTTATTTACTTTGCTAAGAAAGTTTTGTAAATGGATCTAATGAACTTCATACTTATCTTTCAAGGGGATCTACCATCATCCATCTCCAGAAGATTTTCTGCTCTCTTTTACTGAAGAATAAACAAAACCCTTAAATTTAATATCACCCTTTCAGTAGGATACTTAGTTAATTGGTTTGGTACAGATCAAGAATTTTGAAGACCCCATGTATTATTTGAGTAATGCAAAATGTTATAACAAACAAGTCCTAGATAATCTGTGCCTTAACACAAGAGACATTTCTTTCCTTTCTCAGTGACTCCAACATTTCATGGTCTTCTGTTTTCTGCCAATGCATGAGGATAGAGGAGGCATACTGGCTTCTTAATTACCTTGAGATGTTCTATCTCTCATGCTCCCGTGCTATTAATGAAAATTTCTCAAATCCCTGCCAGATGCAAGGACGAGGGGTGGAGGGCTGGGAAATATAGTCTTTGGCTAGATAACTTTGTACTAAAATAGCCTAATAATATACAAGAGAAGCATATGTCTTTAATAGACAGCATAATATCTCTGCCACATTAAATTTATGTCCCCACCCTGTGAGATCTTAATTTTTTTTCCATGTAACTCATCTGCTCTTCCTTTCAGATGTTGCCAGACAGAAAGCAAATCTCTGATTCAAAAGTTAGGTGATAGAAGTTAACTACAATCAGTGTAGCCCGAAGGAGTTAAGATCCTAAGGGAGCTCTGCATTTGTTTTTTTTTGTTTTTTTTTAAGGCTGCCATGACCTATGAGGGGAAGCGATACTGAAAGGCTGAAAGTCAGAGAGACACTGAACAACGCTGATGAACACCAACAATGCCTATGATCCAATTTTGTGAGAAACATTGGAAAGTATTACAACTATTTTCAGTGAATTTATTTGTATTAACATGTTTACTGAGATAACTAATTTAGAATTTATATGCTTTAGATGCTCACTGTAGTCACTTTGAATAAAGTTCTATGCATGATTTTAAAATCTGCTACTTGTTTCTTCTCTAACTCACTTTCTGATAGAAAAGCGAGCAGTATATGGATTATAGCAAAATTCATTGCAATAGTGCAGATAATTAAAAAAAGATATTTCTGCCTTCTGGTGCTTAGATTGTGATTTTTATTCTCTCAAGTAACTGTGATGCAACAACTTTTCCAACCTTATCTGATTCCACTTGCCCTTTTTCTCTTCAAATACTGCACAGTAATTCCAGGCTTCCAGACTCTGTCCTATTCCCAGCATTCTCTTCTGCCTCTTTGCATAGGGGACTTTTCTCATCCTTTTAGAGTGGGCTCAAGTTTTATCTTCCTGATCCCCAATCTAAAGTAACGTCTCCCTAACCCCACCATTTTCTCTGGAACTTTTGCATCTTAGCATCCTAATTATTTTTGTCTTTGCTTTTATATAAACATCTGAAATTAATTTCAGGCATGAATCTCTGGCTCCATATTCAGATATTCACTAGTTCTAGAAATATAACTTTCTGCTTTCTTCTTCTAAAAATGAACTTAGTAACTGTTAAGAATGTTTTAGGGCTCATTTCACTAGGTGGTAGAAATCCTACCAGAGTATATTTAGAAATTATCTTGCTTTTTTTCCTTCCTTGCCAGACCCTGGATGGCATCTACATTTTAGGGGCTTTCCAAATGCCCCTGAGTACGTCGTAGGGTATGGTGGAGGATAGGGTCATCTTATTATTTGAACTTTTCTGTAAAACTAATGACGTTTAAGCTCCAGGACCCCTTCCATGACCTTGTACCCAATTTTTTATTATTTATACTAATTATATTGTATGAGCTGCAAGCCCCACAAAACTGGAATCTCTTCCTGGTAGAACCCTTAGAAAGGCCGTGGAATTAACCACCATATCTTACACTGGTTAATGCATCCATATGGGTCTCACTTTCATTTAGGGAGCTTTCATTTATGAGGAATAGGGACAAATTGCTTTTTCTGATACCTCGTCATTGGAGGGACACTTGACATTTCCACTAAGATGTTTATCCTGAAGAAAGGGAGACCAATGGTGGCTGTGTTAAAAAGACTGATTGTCTTTGGCAGAAGCAAGAAGCAATATATTTTAGTAATTCCAAAAGAAGAAATTAGAGAAGGGAGAAGAGAAGGAAGTGAGTTTATTGGGTACTAGATATGTGCAGGCACTTTTCATTTCCTCATAACTTCTCACACACTGCAAAATATGTGATAAATATTATTCATCTCTCTTTATAGAGTAGAAAACTTCAGAAGGATTGAATCCACTTCCCAAGGTCACTTATCTAGCAAGTGGCAGAAGAGACGTCCTCAATTCATTCTCGCTTTAATCCTTTCCATATACCATATCCTATGGAAAGGGTCTCCATTAGCATGATATGCTTAAGAATAACACTGCTTTGTAGTTGGGACATTACATTTATGCTTTGGATAATGAAATAATGATATTCTTAATATTTTAGGTGAATTTTTTATTTAGACAAGTTTTTGAGACATCTTGTATCTTTCAAACACAGCATATAAATACACAAATGAAATAGAAACACAAATAAGTTGATGTAGGCACACAAATTACCTTTTGAATGGAAAGGAAGTGGAAAACCTGTCTATAGTACAGTGCCACCTGTGGCCATATGAAAACTATTTTGAAGCAAGAGAATGGAAATACGACCAGATTGTAGAAAACGAATAGGGATGGCAAGGGTGAGAATCTTATGGCCAGAAGAGAAAGCTGCTTTGGAGAGAGGGATAAAGGGAGCAATAAAAACAACAACAACAACAAAAACAAAAACAAAAACCAACTCACAATGGAAGGAATCAAAATAAAATAAAGATGAAGCTCTGCCATTATTTTGAGTCCTCAGAGGAGCATGCAAAACAACAATTTGCTGTCAGAATGCAACTCTGAGTGTTCCCATCAGAACTAAGTTACATTAAACAGGAGCAGCTCTGGTGGTATTATGCCGCTGTCATTTCTTGGTAAATCCGTGTCATTAGCATTGATTTCTCGAGGAGAGATTAAAAGAGGTTTAGTTAGGAGAGTAAGGCAGGAGTGGATATTATCCAAGCCAAAGCAGCTCTGGGTCTCAAAGATGACATTTTCTTCTCTGCTTCATTAACTTGCAGAGCTTGTTGAGCTTTGGCTGTTTCTAATTAATTCTTTTACTGGCTTTTTTGAATGTGTATCATCGCTGGCAAACGATATAAAATGAAGAAATCTCTCTAAGGTTTTACCCTTTTAATTATTATTTTTATTGCTTAAATGAAGCTCCAGAATTGCTAATGTTGACATTTTGGTTTATTCTAGTCATTAGAGTTTTCAAAGGCGGGGGTGCGGGGGAGAAAAAAGAAAGGAGGAAGGAAGAGTAAGGAATGGAAGTGGTGTTGAGTGGAGGAGATGAGGTGTGGTTGGCTTTCAATTGCAGAGACAAATCCTGACAAGGGAAAAACAATCAGGTCTGTCAGAAGTGAACTCAATGAGGTTTTTGCCCTTTTAAAAAAAAAGAGTAGGAAACAAAACATCATTAGAGATAATTCCTCACAGTCTCTTACACCCGCCAGTACTCAGAACAGAGCTGGCTGCTGCCTGTGCCATTTGCTTTTATTTAAGTATTCCTAACAAATATGGTACATAGATTTTTTTTTTTTTTCATTTGGATATTGGACATAAGGAGAATAACTCTGGGAAAAAGAAGCTTCATTCAAAGCAAATTAGTTGACAAATTTGGTTTGCTAACTTAGAGAACAGCTTCTCAGAAAAGTCACCTCTGGAATGCCTAATAAGTCAGTTTCAACCAATTTTAATTGAACACCTACATAAAAAACACTATGCTGGGCACGTGGATAAATGCTAGAGGATGTGTGTAAGGGGAGTGTTACAAAAAAGTTCCAGAGAAATCTAACTTTTGGCATTTCCCATCGAGTTTGTAAAATAAGACACGTTCAAATAAAGACATTACACATGCTATTACCAATACTTTCCTTTCCATATATTGAATGGAAGTTTGATTTACAAGTCCATTTTTGAAGTTGGGAGGCATTTTTTCCGGTGTTATACATGGTGTTTTAGTTCCCAAGCCACCCACAAAAGCCTATTTAAGTCATAATGTAGCTGAACTATAGTAATGTCCTAATAACACAATGGAAACTAAATAGAGAACACAGCAATGTTTCTACGGGATAATGCACTCAGAATTTAAATTTGCATCTCCAGGAACGGGTCTCTGCACGCTGTGGTAGGAAGGGAGATTATCTTAGCTACAAATTCTTGGGATCCCTTTCCGCAGTGCTCACAGCGTCAGCAAGGCAGGGGCTGCAGACACCCTGTGGTCATCGCGGGGCAGTAGGGAGGCTGCAGAGCATGATGGTGAGGATACGGAGGAGTCTGCAGATGTAGAGGTTTCTGCTCTGAATGAATCCCTGGGAGCTTGTCCTGAGCTGGCCGGCCCCTGATTACCAGCATGTTTTTTATCTGTGAACCCCAAGAAAAGGTTTGGTTTCCCTTCCTGCAGTCCCCTAGAATTGGTCTCACAACTTCTCTCTTCTTATGCCATCCTAGAATAGATTGTAAAAATCCCTAAGAATTAATTGCTTCCTTTTTTTTTTCTTTCTGTAAACTACTTATGCACAGGCAAGGAAGATATGGAATAAAAGATTCTTTCCCCTTCTAATTCTATACCCACATCCTCCTTTTCTCATGGTGCAGCTTAGACCCTAGAGAAAAAGCCTAAATCTATGCAGAATAATTTACATTTCAAAGAACAAATAGAAACCACTCATGCCATCCTCATCCAGAAAAGGAGAGAATCGGGTGATGATACAACACTATTAAAAAATAATGACTCGTATTTACTGACTGCTTACTATATATCAAGTGGTATTTTAGGTAATTTGCATGTATTAACACTCTTAATCTTTACAATAATCCTAAAGGTAGATACAATCACATAGCTTCATAGGTGTTGACAGTTTCTGAGAAAGAGATGAGGGGTTACTATGAAGCTCATAAATGCTGCTGTGGAAATCAGTTTACAGACTAGGACACCCCAAAGCCAGGGTGCTAAGAAAAGATTGGCTAAGCGCTGTCTTATTGCCCTAGGGCTCTCAAAACAAAAGTCCCATGAACTGGAGGGCTTAAAACAAGATAAATTTATTGCCTCACAGTTCTGTGGACACTAGAAATCTGAAATCAAGGTAGCAGCAGGGCCATGCTTCCTCTGAAATCATTAAGGAGGAGTCTGTTCCATTCTCTCTCTCTCTCCCCTGGCTTCTGGTAGGGGCTTGCTGGCCATTCATGGTGTTTTCCCCCTCAATTTGTGCCCAAATTTCCTCTTCTTAAAGGACACCAGCCATAATGGATTAAAGGTCCACCCTACTCTAGTATGATCTCATTTTAAGTTGCCTGATTCCATCTGTAATGACTCTTTCAAAATACAGTAACATTCGGAAGTATGGAAATTAGGACTTCAACACATCTACTGGGGGGACACAGCTCAACCCATAATCAATATATTTGTTACTTCCCTCCAGGCTCCTTTTCATCTTATCATCTGCCACAGTTGGTTCTGCCCCTGCAATTCTGAATTGATTCTAGAATCTAGCAAGGAAAAATAAGTGGGATGAATTTCAGAGCACCACCTTAGATGTGCAAGAAATACCATTTTTCTGTAATTTGACTTCATGTCCAAATATGATTCTCCATTGTACCAAGGTGTTGGAAAACTTTGCACAGTTGTTCTTGAAGTTTCCCCAAGGTGGTGTGGGGTTAAAGGATCTTATGTGTGGGCTGAAGGTTTGGCACCCAGTCATCTGTCTAAATGGGTTATCTTACAGACATTCATTAATCCTAGATACATGATCGCTTCAGATGCCAAGGCTCTCTGCTGCTTCTTGCAAATTTTGACTGAATCTGATAACCCAGAGCCCATTTTATTTGAGGTCTTACCATTAACCAACAGTGCTATCAGATTCAGGGACCAGGGCCACATTACTCTGGGACCAAAAGCACTTTCTCTCCTACCTCTTACACAGCCTGGGAGAGTCTCCTATTAAAGGGGAGAAGGATAAGTGGATTCTCTTTTCTCATTTCTTCTTACTGCTTCTTTCAGCCCATATCCCTATGCCACTTGATCTTTGAAAGCATTTTACCTGATCTGAAGGCTTTGATCTTTTGGAAAACAAAAATCAGAAACACCAACTGGCTACTTGAACCTTCCATCCTGACCATGTTAACAACAGATTCAGAGAACAAGTTAAATGGGTGTAAGAGAAAAGGTGGAAATGAGGAAGACAAAAAAAAAAGATAATGATTTCTTAAAATTTCAAAATGTTTTCCAATCAGTGAGAATGGGGAGAGATTCCCAGCCATGGTAAAAATGCAGCGGAAAAGAAAATGTAAGGGAAGCCAACTTCTTGTGGCCTCAGCAGATAGATTCTGGGGATTTCTATAGCTTCAATTTCTATAAGGGATGTGTAGGTGATCCTTGTTCATTAGGTGAGGGATGGTTGGAATAGTAAGACCAGGTGGTGAAATTGTGGAAGAATGTGGAGCTTTCTCTGGATTTTGAAAAATAAGTGAGATTTGGAAAGGCAGAGCTCAGGAAGGAAGACACACCAGATAGGGAACACAATATAGAGACCTGTCTAGTTAAAAATAAACACTGGCAGTCACAGATACAGAGTGTGAATAGCATCCAGCACAGTCCATTGGCAGGACAACGGAGTCAGACCAACACTGGGAGAGCACGGGTTTCAGATTTGTCCTCCTGCCCTGGCTCTACCACAAACTCTCAGTGGGACCTCACACAAAGAAGTCACACTTCTCCTGTAGTACAAGGAATTTCCTTTTTAAACACATTTACTACCTCTGTAGTTCTATGTTGTACTGAAAGTTTAGTCTACCATCCAGATATTGGGCATGGAATTTGTCAGTCTTCTTATCTAGGAGTTATGAAATGAGCATATTCAGTGAGCTCAGACTAATGTGGTTAAAATACACACATGTATGTACAAACACAATTTTAAATGCACCCTTTTCTCAAGGACTTTTCAATATCAAGGTAAAAATTACCATTAAAGGTAAATACTCAGGCAAAATATTGTTCTTTGGTTTTCTAGCTTGTTATCAGAAGTCACCCTATTTTTCTTTTATTCCAGGCATAAGACTGAAAACTTAACTTTTAGATTTTGCCTCTAACATTGATCTGATTCCCCAGATCTGTACAATTAGTCCCAGTGAGACTGTGGTCATGAGTGCCTCATGCACAGATGACCCACCAAGGAGCTGGGGCAGCTTCTGTGGCTGCACTAATGAACGAATTCTCTAAGAACAGAGCAATTGGAATAGAGTATTGGTTGTGTTCCTACATAGCACACATTTATTTTCCAGCCTTACTGAATGGCCTGACTCTAAAATGTTTACTTCCCCTGCTCTGAGATGCTGGGCTCCATTGTGCAACTTCCTCTTAATAAAAGGCAAGAGTTTGAGGCCTCAAACAGCATCTGTCCTCTTTGAAATTCTGTATAGTTCGCTTAAAGTATCTACAGATTTACAAAGAAGCCTCTCCTCTCTAAATTTTTTTTTTCAATGAAATAGTCAAAATGATTTGTGGGTTTAGCAAGCGAGGAGGATCTTTCAGCACCAGTCAAAATTATTTGTCTCCAGCCGAGCTATGAGATTTGTTGAAATTCTTTTCCATTGGTGTATTTTTTTATCTTGCTTCCTTTAGGATGCAGGGGGGGAATTAGAAGAGAGGATGAACTTATTTGCACTTGGATTTGTCCTTACACGACCATAAGGTGTCCTGGCAAAGGAAGATATTGAGTTTGAAGGAATTCTGGAAAACACAGTCATCTAGAAGAAAATAAATTGTAGATTTAAAAAGTCTTTTTTCCATAGTGGTTTTTGAGTCAAAAGTCTTTGACTTTCATGAAGATCATAATGAGTAAAATACAGAAATGCTTTGGTGTTTATGAGTGTCTGAGTTTTGGAGGAGGGGGGCAGAGAGGTGATAGAGGGGGTGGAATTTGCTGGTGAGTAAACCTTCTGCCAGGCAGGTGGCTAAATCTTGACAAACTGCCAAAGCACTTAACAGCAGCCACTGTTGCTCAAGGCACTCTTCCATGCTTTTAATTTTTTCCAGACTGAAATACCTCGAGCTAAAGAAGCTGCCAGCAACTGCCATCAAGGGAGAGTTGTATAAGTGACAGAAAGAGAATTTGAGTGTCTCAGCCAGGTGAGGCGATAGGTGGGCCTTCTGGTGATGGAGAAACAGTGAGGAACAAGGTGAATGGGGGTAGTGGAGGCATGTGAGTGACTTGGGAAAGTGTGCAATCTGCTCCTTAATCTTCATAGAGGTTAGATAGAGAGCAAAGTCCTGGATATCTCAGGAAGAGGGACTGTGCCCATTAGCCGGTATGGCTCCAGTGCCTGGCACATAGCCATAAATATTGAATATTGATTAAAAAATTGGAATAAGATCCAACTGGATTCAGAGAGGACTAGAAGGGCAAGAATAGGCTGAATTAAGCCAGGTGATGAGCTGTGAGTAGTTGCAATTAGTCTCTGAAAGCTGGGGCACAGACTCTGGAGAACTGGATTCCAACTCTAGCTCTGCTCTGTCTGACCATATGACCTTGCCCAGGCCAGGTGGCCTCTCCAAACCTCAGTTTCTTCAGCTCTTAAACAAACCAACAGAAACAATGATAAATCATAATTAGATCTTGTTTAATATAACTTCTAGGTCTGATGTATGTTTTTTTTTTTTTTAAGAGACACTTTCAAAACGGCAGGTGTTCAGGGAGGGAAGACTGGAGGAATGCGTTATAACACGATTAACAGTAATACATAAATGTAATAATTGCAATTGGAAATTTCTACATCAAAGAGGTTACCTGTCCACAGGGGGAAGCAAGCTATTACAAAATATATCCCTGACTCTTCATTAACACCAATATGATTGGGAATTTATTTTGAAACTCAAGCAATGTATGATTTTGTCTGTAAATGTGCCATGACGAAATGAGAGCCTCAAGCAGGAGCAGCTTTGAAAGAACATAATAACTTTTGAAAAGTTTAGCAGGACTTACAATTTTATTTGTTTTTTTAGCACCTAGAATGTTATTTGACAGGAATGAAATTCCTACGAGTCCTCCCTTCCCCCTCTGCTTTACCCAATGTATCTGCCCAACCCAGGAGGCCTCTGTGAACAATCTTAGGACTCAGCTTGGAAAAGAGATTCACTGAAAATGAAATAGCTGATATCTATTTTTGAAAGACTATAGAATATAGAGAAGACCAAGCAAATGACTACCAGGGTTATATGGCCACGGGTTATCCAGGAAAGGGATCTGCCCTGGAAAATACTTCTTTCACCTTCTCAAAAAAAATCTCCTCTTCTTGTGGTGATGAATGCACAGCATTGTGATTATATTAAAAGCCATTGATTATACACTTTGGATAGATTGAATGGTATGTGAATATATCTCAATAAAACTGCTTAATAAACAAATAAATAATTGTGCAAGAACATCCAGAAATAGCAGTATTGTTCAGCAGGAGAAACATAAAGAGATTGAGAGGTGAGGAATTTTCTTGTTTGTTTGTTTTTTTGTTTAATATTATTATTGAAATAATGAAAATGCTCTAATAATGATTGAAGCAATAAATGCACAACAATGCGATTATACCAAATACCATTGATTTTACACTTTGGATGAATTGTTTGCTTTATTAATATGTATCAATAAAAATCATTTGTTTAAAAAAGAACTCCTTTTCCCTAGGGCAAACATTTCTTCCAATAACTTGTAATCATGCTAAGGTATAACTAAAGGATAATGAATATTTTCTGAGGTCAGTTTGGAGAGGGGATATGTGAGCAGTAGGTGCCCCTATGAAGGTTCATAAATTTGAAGCTGGAGCATCATCAATTTTGTCACAAGTTAGTTCTAAAATAAAAGTTTAAGTAGGACTTAGTCAGATAGTGTATTTTATTATTTTTATATTTTATTTTATTATTAAGAATTTACATGCAATCCTAACAGGAAATAAAGAACAACAGCATGATATAGTAGAGAAAGCACTGATTTGCAGCCACAGGCAATTCAATACCTCTGGTCCTCATTTAAAAAAAATAATTTGTAAAAAAATGGGAGATATAGCAATGACCTCTAAGGAGCTTTATGATCCTAATTTTTTCAATAGTATCAAATGATATGTTATGATAAGGTACAACTTTTAGAGTCCAAGTGGACCTCACGTATGCATGGAATACATAGGGCGAATGGAACATTCAATTTGAGACTGTAGAAAATGAGGTTGCATTGGTAGGGTTGGGCCATCCTATGGAGAATCCCATATCCCAGGATGGAAATTCTGATTTGGTGCACTTAATTCCCTCTTCAATCAGTCGCACACAGGGGAATTGTTGGGGAAGACAAATGTGAAAGACTAGAGAAAGTATTCATTACTGTAATAGTCACATTTCTTTATCAATCTGCTTCCCACACAACTCATCTAAAAAGATAGGATTCTGCTATCATTTCCACCTTAAAGATCAAAAGCAGACCAGACAGTTAAGGAACCTTTTCCCAATATCTCAAAGCAAGTTAAGTGACATAGTCAGGAGTTGAACCCCAGTCTCACAATCATACCATAAAGCTGGAAGAGCCTTAAAATTATCTAGTTTAAGAATCCAAGTTCAGTGCTACTGTGATAAAAGGTGAGGCTCAAAAATCTTTTGCTTAAAATTCAAAAAGAGAGATTTAGCTGAACAAATTTGAAGGTATCTGTAACAGTTGGCCAATTTGATGTAATTATGAATTCCAAAAATATAATTTAATTGGATCATGCTTGTAAACTGATCTGTTAATCTGGGCATGATTAGGTTATGATTAGGGTGTTGAGCCCCACCCCTTTGGCGGGTGGGGAATCGAGTATAAAAGGCAAGGCAAAGAACAGAGTTGAAGCAGTCTTTTGAGAAGCAGCTTTGATGTTGGAAAGAAGGCCCCAGGAGAAGAGAAGCGAACTGTTCACCTGATCGCCTACAGCTGACCTTGTAGAGGAAACAGGAGCTAAGCCCTGAGAGAAATGCAGCCCCAGGAAGAGAGGAACCCAAGAAGCCTGAACCCTGGGCAAATGTCGGCAGCTGTCTTGCTCCAACACGTGACAATGGACTTTGGTGAGGGAAGAAACTTATGCTTTATGGCCTGGTAACTGTGGACTTCTACCCCAAATAAATACCCTTTATAAAGACCAACCCATTTTT
>JAQZBX010093089.1:0-12195 GCA_029593785.1 Cabassous unicinctus
CCTCATATATGGGAAGCAGGTGCTTAACCACTTTGCTACAACCAATCCCCTCTCACTGAATATTTGATCTGCATTTCCATAATAGCTTGTTATTGTGAAGATCTTTTCATGTGATTTTATTAGCCATTTTTATTTCCTCATTGTAAATATGTCTATTGATGTATTTTGCCCATTTTTTAAATTGGGTTTCATTTCTTTATATCATTGAGTTTGATGATCTTTTCATATAACATGGAAATCAAACTGTTAACAGATATGTGGTTTACAAATATTTTCTCCAATTGAGTAGACTGCCTTTTCACGTTCTTGACAAAGTTAATTGAATGGCAAAAGTTTTTTATTTGAGGAGGCCTTAATTATATATTTTTTACTTTTGTTTCTCTTAACTTTGTTGTGATATTTAAGAAATAAACACTTACCAACCGATCTTAAATGTTTCAATACATTTTCTTCTAGGAATTTTATCTAGTCCCTATATTTAGATTTTTTTAGCCATTTTGAGTTGCTTCTTGTTTAAGGTGTAAGATATTGGCCCTTTTCCTTTCTTTTGGCTGTGGATATTCAATTCTCCCTGCACAATTTGTTGTATAGATTGTTCTGACACAGCTGGTGGGTTTTATGGCAGCGGAGTAAGGAGCACCTAGAATCAGCTACTGATACACGGCATTTAGTAATAACCAAGTAATCTAAAGCACTTGTCAGGGGGCTCCCAGAGACCAGAAGTGCATCCTGAAACACCCTTGAAAGAAGGAGGAGACTGCCCATCTCCAGAGAAGATTCATAAGTAGAGCACTCCACACCATAGAGGCTGGTGCCCATCTTCTGTAGGAGGCACAAGCTGCCTAGGGAGCTGTTCTGAAGCTGGAATTGAAAGCTCCACTTCCCAAAAATGGGGGAGGAAGAGACAGTTGGGCACCAACTTCAACTACTGATTAGTAAATTTGGCAGGATGAAGTATAATTCTAAGTACACCTATAGATTTAACTTTTCCAAGTCAGAAAGAGGCTGGTAGCCACCATCTTATCTCTGCACCTGACACCAGGGAGGGTGGGGCAGGGCTGACTGAAAATTGCAGTGCTGGTAATGACTGGCTTCTTTCCATCCAGATCAGATTGTAGCTCTAGCCTAAGCCCCACCTCAGGCAGGGAGGAGCTCAGGGAAGCTGTGCAAGCCTCTCCAGGAAACTACCTGCCATGCTGTGGAGGCCAGTGATCATCCAACTTTGGCAGCACAAGCCATCCCAGGAGCTTTTCTGTGGCAGGAAGCTCCATTGCCCAAAAACAGGGGAGGAAGAGATGGTTGGCCACTGATTTCAGCTACCGATTGGTGGATCTGGCTGGCTAAAGTATAACCCTAAAAACAGCTAAAGTTTGAAACTGTCCAAGTCAAAAAGAGGACGGTAGCTTCCATTTTGACTCCATCCCCAGCATGAGGGGAAGCCGGGATGATTGAAAATCACAGTGACAGTAGAGACCAGTTTCTTTCACCCAGACTGGCCAGCAGTCCTAGCCTAGGCTTCAGCCCCACCTCTAGCAGAGAGGAAGCTGACAGACCTTGCAGCAGCCTATCTAGGTAACTGCAGGTACATTTTGCTGGCACAGACTGAATAAACAGAAATCTACCAGGGCAACTGTGGTCATCTTGGATTTGCTTTGCAAATATTGCTGCCCACACCTGCAACTCCATCCTTGCTCCTGACAGGAGAGAAAAGGGCATGAAGCTTCATCAATCTCTCTGGCAACTACAGTCTAGGCCTGCATGAGTTGAATTATTCCACACAGCTGTGGCTCTGTCCCTAACTCAGGCAAAGGAGACAGTTGGGAGAAGTTTCTTTGGTCCTTAGGTCAATGAGAGCATCTTGAGCCTTCATGACTTATAGCACCAAATACATCCTTGGCTCCTACTAAACAACCAGCAAGGGAAATTGGGCAGGAAGCCCTAAACTAAAGAGAAAAACTTCACCCAGAATAAACACCCTAGATGCCAAGACACCAACAAAAAATTACAGTCCACACCAAGAAACAGGAAGATATGGCCCACTTAAAGGAGCAAGATAAGCCTCAAGATGACATAAAGGAGTTGAGTCAACTAATCATAGATATTCAAGCAAATCTCCTTAATATATTCAATGGGATGGCTAAAGAATTTAAGGATATTAAGACATTGTATGAGCACAAAGAAGAATTTGAAAGCATACCTAGAAAAAGAGCAGATCTTATGGGAATGAAAGGTGTAATAAATGAAATTAAAAATACACTGGAATCATATATAGCAGAATAGAGGAGGCATAAGAAAGGATTGGTAAGTTTCAATAAATGGACTCTGAAAGTGAACATACAAAGGAACAGATGAATAAAAGATTGGAAAAACTTGAACAAAGTCTCAGGGATCTAAACAACAGTAAGAGACATGGAAACATATGTTTCATTGGTGTCCCAGAAGGAGAAGAGAAGAAAAAAGGGGCAGAAGGAATATTTGAAGAAATAATGGTAGAAAATTGCTAAACCCTATTGAAGGACATAGATATCCATCTCCAAGAAGTATGACATACTCCCATCCAAAAAAATCTGAATAGACCAACTCTGAGACACATACTAATCAGAATGTCATATGCCAAAGACAAACAGAGAATTCTGAGAGCAGCAAGAGAAAAGCCATGCATAACATGTAACAGATACCTAATAAGATTAAATGCTGATTTCTCACCAGAAACCATGGAGATAAGAAGACAGTGGTATGATATATTTAAGATACTGCAAGAGAAAATCTTCCACCCAAGAATCTTATATTTGGCAAGATTTTCTTTCAAAAATGAGGGCAAGTTTAGAATATTCACAGATAAACAGAAACTGAGAGAGTTTGTAACCAAGATACCTGTTTTGCAGGAAATTCTAAAGGGTGTGCTACTGCCTAGAAAGAAAAGAAAAGAGAGGAAAGAAAGGCCAGGAAGAGGGTCTAGAAATGAAGAATATATCAATAAAAGTAACTAAAATTTGTCAAAAGATTGGTGAAAATAATATAAGACAAATAAAAGCCAAATATTCTGCAATAAAGTTAACCAATGATGTAAAGCACTTGTATTCAGAAAACTGTACCTCATTGTTAAAAGAAATTAAAAAAAAAAAACCTAATTAATTGGAAGAACATTCCATGCTCATGGATTGGAATACTAAATACCATTAAGATGTTAATTCTACTTAAATTTATATATAGATTCAATGCAATCTCGATAAAAATTCCATCAGCATTTTTAAAGTAAATGCAATATATGATAATCAACTTTATTTGGAAGGGTAGGTGGTCCTGAATAGCTAGAAACATCTTAAAAAAGAAAAATGAAGTTGGAGGACTCTCATTTCCAGACTTTAAGTCATATTACTTAGTTACAGTGGTAAACACAGCATGGTACTGGCATAAATACAGGTACATAGACCAATGAAACCAAATTGATGGTTCAGTAAGAGACCCTCACATCTATGGTCAAGTGATTTTTTACTATCCTGTCAAACCCACCCAGGTTGGGCAGAACAGTCCATTCAACAAATAGAGCTGAGAAAACTGGATATCCATAGGAAAAGAAGGAACGAGGACCCCGTCTCACACCTTATACAAAAATTAACTCAAAATGAATAAAAAATCTAAATATAAAAGCAAGAATCATAAAGCTTCTAGAAGAAAATCTAGGAAAATATTTTCAAGACCTGGTGGTAGATGGTGGATTCTTAAAGGAGATAAGAGGAGGACTGAGTTGGACTACTGATATTTAATGTATATAGAAATTTTAGTTAGTTTTACTGTAAAAGTGTGGAAATATACAGAGTTGATGGTAACTCATTATAGTGAGTAGCAGCTGGTTTATAAATTGAGGTGTGGCTGAAAATGTTAGTCTAGGGATGTAAATGCCAGTTAACAGAAAGCTAGAGAATAATCTAGGCACTGAATAGCACAGTAAACCCAGAAGTGGATAAGAATTTTGGTTGATGGTATAGATGCAAGTGTCCTTTGTGAGCTTGAGCAGGTGTACAACACTTTTGCAGTGTGGTTGGAATGTGGAGAAGCATGGGAAAAATAAAATGGAGTAACCTATGGAGTGTGGTTAACAGTAATAGTGTAATATTCTTGCATCTATGTCAAAGATGTACTGTGTTGATAAAGGGTGAGTATGGAAAATGTGTGCCAAATATATCCAATAGACCTGGTAATACTAAGATGATGTTATCTTACAATCTGTAACAAATGTTCTACCACAGTGTGGTGTGCTGACAGAGGGGTGTTGTTTGGGAATTCTGCACATGTGCATGATTGTTTTCTTAAGTTTACAACTTCTGTCATAAAAATATAGTTTAAAAATAATAGGGTGGTTTTGGGGGAAAATACAATAAGTGTAAGATAAGGACTATAAATAGTAGTAAGATTTTGACATTATTCTTTCATAATTTGTAACAAATGTCTCATGACAATGCAAGGTGTTGGAGGGTTGATGTATGGGACCCTTGTATGATGTCATGAATGTTTGCTTTGTAATGTCACAACTTTTACTATACACTTATTTTTTATGTATGTTCATGTATAAATGAAATAAAATTAATAATTATAATAGGGTGGGTTGGAGGAAAATACTTTGGTTAGTAGTAATATTTTGAGGATTTTCTTTAATCATTAGTTAAAAATGTTTAATAGTAATGCAAGGTATTGGTGGTACGGTTAGGTATGAGATCCCTGTATGATGTTATGTATATATAATTTTTTAAGTTCACAACTATTGCTATACACTTACTGTTTATGTATGTTTATGTATGAGTGATATACTTCAATAAATTTTTTAAAATATCAATTTACCATACCTATGAGGGCCTATTTCTGTACTCTCAATTCAATTCCATTGGTCAATCTATCTATCTTTATGACACCGTGGCTAATTAATATGCTTTAAAGTCCGGAAGTGAGTGTCCTCTTATTTGTGTTAATTTTAAAGATAATTTTGGCTATGTAGGAATGCTTCCCCTTCCAAATAAATGTCATAATTGGCTTTTCATTTTCCACAAAAAATGTTTATTGGAAGTTTTTTTTTGGATTACTTTGAATCTGTACATCAATTTAGATACAATTGACATCTTAAGAATATTTAGTCTTCCAATCCATGAACTCAGAACATCCTTTAATTTATTGTGTTCTTCTTTGTTTTGTTTTAGCAATGTTTTGCAGTTTTCTGAATACACTTCCTTTATATCCTTGGTTAAGTTTATGCCTTTATTTATATTCCATTAAACACTTTTGTAAGTGGAATAGTTTTTATGATTTTCCTCGGATTGCACCTTAGTAGTGTATAGAAATGCTACTGAGTTTTGCATATTTATCTTGTATCTTGCCACTTTGATGAACTCCTGTATTAGCAGTAATAGTTTGGCTGTGAATTTTTGGGATTTTCTAGGTTTAGGAACATATCATTACTGAATAGCAAAAGTTCTACTTCTTTCTTTCCTATGCAGGTAAAATTTGTTTCTTTAATTTGCCTAATTCATATAGCTAGAACTACTAGCACAATATTGAATAACAGTGGTGACAGTGGACATCCCTGTCTTTCTCTTGATCTTCTCAAAAAAGCTTTAAGTCCTTCACCATTGAATGCAATGTTAGCTGTGGGTTTTTTCATAGACACACTTTATATTGAGAAAGTTTCCTCTATTCCTATCTTTTGAAGTGTTTTTATCAAGAAAAGATGCTGGATTTTGTCCAATGTCTTTTCTTCAATTGATGTGCTTTTTCTTCTTTTATTTATTAATGTTATGTATTACACTGATAGATTTTCTTGTGTTGAAGCCCACTTGGTTTTACCTAGCGTAAAACCAACTTGATCGTGTTATATAATTTTTAATATATTTCTATTGAAGTATATCATTTGTACATGAGCATACATAAACAATAAGTGTATAGTAAGAGTTGTTAACTTACAAAATATGCATGCATAACAGCATACAGTGGTCTCAGACATCACCCCTTGACCAACACCTTGCATTGTTGAGATACCTTTGTTAAAAACTTCAAAAGCATCATCAAAATATTACTAATACCCATGTTATATAATTTTTAAGTGCTTTTGGAATTTTTGAGTGTATTAGTCAGGTTTCTCTAGGGAAACATAACCAACAGAGATACTTGTAAATAGTATGAGATTTTATGAAATTGTCTCACATGACTTTGGGGATGCACACGTCCAACTTCTGTAGGGCACGATGCAAGCCAGGGACTCCAATGAAGGTTTTTGGTGACTTTCCCAGAAGATGGTGGCTGTCTGAAGTGAGATGCAAATTTTCTCTCTAAATGCTGAAATCACTTATTTTAAGTCCTTCAAATGATTAGATGAGATGCCACTTATTACTAATTGAATTCTACTCAGTTGATAATAGACATAATCAGCTACATATGCTATCAGCTCACTGATGATTAAAGTTCCAGGTGTTACAATTAATCCATTTCTTGCTTGGCCAAACAACTGGATACCATTTCCTGGACAAGTTGACACATTAGTCTAACCATCACAGTCCATGCCTCGTCAACTTGACAGCCATAGATATCACCTTATACAATTATTAATCTCTAAATAAAAACAATAACAAACATACATATATCCATTCTCATGCCAATGCCTTACCAATAAGTCTAGAGTAGATGCTACTTCTTGCTCACTAGTCCAATCAACATAATATCTTCTATATAATGGACCAGTGTGATGCCTTTTTGGATGGAGAGATGTTCAACTTCCTTGCAGATAATCTTATGACAAAGGACTGGAGAGTTGTTATACCCCTGAGGTAGAACACTGAAGGTATATTGCTGGCCTTGCCAGCTGAAAGCAAACTCGTTCTTGTGGTCTTTATTAATGGCCATAGAGAAGAGGCATTTGCCAGATCAATAGCTGCATACCAGGTGCCACAGAATATGTTGATTTGCTCAAGCAATGATAACAATTATTGAGCATCAGCTTGAATTGGTGTCACCACTGGGTTAAGTTTATGATAATCCTCCAAGATCCATCTGTTTTCTACACAGGCCAAATAGGAGAGTAGAATGGAGATGTGATGTTTATCACCAATCCTGCATCCTTCAAGTCCTTGATGGTGGCACTGATTTCTGCAACCCCTCGAGTAATTGGGCATTACTTTTCATTTACATTTTGCTAGGTAAGGGCAGTTCTAGTGCCTTCCATTTTCCCTTTCTTCCCATCATAGTCTCACACCTCATGTTCTGGAACCAATGTGGGTATTCTGCCAGTTGCTGAATATGCATTTTTGAATTATGCATTCTGGAACTGGGGAAATTATCACAGAATGGGTTCAGGAAATCACTGGACACACTGTGAGATGGATCTAAGCTAAAACTCCATCAATCACCTGATCCATAAGCCCTTAATCTTACTGGTGAACCACAGTGACATTTTGGGTCTCCTGGAATTAACAAAACTTTTAAACCAGAATCTAATAACCCCCCAAATACCTGATCATTTCTTTTTCCCCAATGTACAGTTTCCCTGGTAAAATGCTGTAGGTCTCTTTGGTGAATGTTGGGAGGAATTTTAACTGAATACATTTTTGGCAGTATGCCATGGTACTTCCCCAAGGAGACTTTGACCTTCCTATTCCTGTAAACTCTCAAGTCTGGGAATTGATTTAGTAGCCATGAGTCTCGTTGTCTGTAATTCAAATTAGGCTTTTATTCTCTTGACCTAGAACACTTCTCCTTATGCAGATCAATTAGGAATTTAATAAATTGCCCATCTATTTTATGTCTAGGTACATAATGATCTATTAGTCAAATAAATAGGTCTATGCAACTCATGCTATTTTGATTGCTGCTTTGATTCTGCTTCTCTTTGTGGTTGCCAAATCCATCCTTCTTTGGCAATTAAGTGTTGTCACTTGGCTTCTGCTAGCCTAGAATCTGATCGTCCTCATAGTGTTTAGGAATTCTTGTCCTGTGACAGCAGTTCCCATCATAATATATGGCCTACAGAGAATAGAAACCACAGAGCTCTTCAGGGAACATGGAGTGAGACACACAAATTTATTCCTCAGAGTCCTGGTGTAACATGTGTCCTCTGGACACTCCTGGAGTGGGTGGGCAGTTCTTAAATAATAAATCCATCCTCACATTCCAATTTCTTCAAATCTTTGGATCCCCTCTTCTACACTATGCCAAGGCAATTCTGGCATTTTGACCTCAGGCAATGTTGGCCATCTTTTGGTACATATTCCAGCCAGTCACCAAAACAAACTGTTAGAGGCCTTTCTAAACCCTTAAGCTATAATATTATATCCATAATCTCTAATTAGTGGTCCCATATCAATATATTTAGCTGGATCCAACTTTATGTTCTTTCTACCATTAACCCACACACTTAATATCCATTATCACACATAATCCCTTGAGATATATATATAAATTGGAAAACTCATGCAATTCTTTTGGAGTATAACAAAATTCCTCATGTGTCACACTTTGTACTACAACTTTGTTGGCTTGTTATTACCTTATTCTAGATATAAGTAAGACATTAAAGAACGGTAGTGGAGGTGCTTAAGGAGAAGCATTAGAAATGTCTTGAAAACCAATTACCCCAGGATATTCCATTGCACTTTCATCTGGTGAGACAAGATTAATCTCTTCATGTGGGGGTTGGATGGCAGACTCCTTATGGTAGATTGGAAACTGTTGGTTAAATCCTTAGAGCGAGGTGGAGTAAGTTGTCATCTCCTCAGGCTTGGAAGGAGGGTGGGTGGCTGTCTCCTAAAGGCAGACAGTTACAGATTTATCTTGCTATGTCTCAGCAGATTTTAAGATTTCAGTGTCTCCACTGCCATCATCATCAATCCATATGTCTCCATGGCAATCCTCAAGATTCCACTCCTTTCCAATCAATGCCCTGACATTTACAGCATACACTAGGCAAGGTTGAGATTTTAGTTTCCATTAGAGTTCTGCTACTTACACAATAAGACACTGTGTACAGTTTCAGAGATCTCAAGTCTGTGGCTGCATGGAACAAGATTTTCTTTCAGGGCACATATAGAAATATTCACATTATTAATGTGACACTTAAGCTGTAAATTTGAGACTTCATCCCATACTTTTCTTTTGTAACTGTATCCAGCATATTTGGAAACAGCCAGACAAAATCATTGTAACTTTTAACACCACAACTCTGTTAAGGTGTTAAAAACACTCTCACCAAGAACCTTGCCTCTCATAGGTATGGATGTAGTCATATCCAGAGGTGATATTTTGTATATCTCTATTGCCAACTCATATTTGGTCTGGCAGTAGCCTATTGATTATTGAAAACAGAGTCATTAACACCCTTGAATCTAATCAGAATAGAAAGCCAATTTCACAAAATCCCAGAAAAATTCAGAAATCCCTTTCTCAAGAAGGATTCCTGGTACCAAACAGTACTAATCTGGGATCTCTAGAGAAACAGAACTGACAGGAGATATCTGTAAATAATATAAGATTTTGTAAACTTGTGTCACATGAGTATGGGGATGGGCAAGTCCAAATTCCATAAGACAGGCTGCATGCCAGGGACTCCAAAGAAGGTCCTTGATGACTTCCCCAGGAGATGCTGTCTATCTGAAGTTGAGATGGAAATTTTCTCTTTGAATGCTGAAGTCACTTCTCCTTTTAAGGCCTTCAACTGATTGAATGAACCATCATACATTGCTGATGACAATCTCCTCAGTTGTTGTATATGTAATCAGCCGTATATGCAATCAATTCACTGATGATTAAAATCCATGAAATGCACTCATATTACAATTAGTTCAGTGTTTGCTGGGCACCATTACCTGGCAAATTTGATACATCAGCCTAACCATCACAATTGTCAATTATTAATTAGTAGATTTATACACCTATATTTATTAGAGAAATTGGTCTGTAATTATCTTTTTAAAATAGTATAAGTACTTGTCTTTGGTGTTAGGATGATTTTAGCTTCATAAAATGTGTTTGTTAGTGATCACTCCTGTTTTAGTCAGAATAAAGGGTACTGATACAAAGTATCAGAAATCTGTTGGCTTTTATAAAAGATATTTATGTGAGGTAAAAACTTACAGATAAAAGGGCCTAAAAAGTACAATTCAAGGTTGATTTCTCACCCATAGTCAGAGGCCACGTGTTGAATCAAGATGGTGGATGATGTCTGACTGGTCTCTCCATCCTTCTTCCTCTAAAGGCTTCATGGGCTTAGCTTCTGATCTCAGCTGTATACTGGCATAAGGCTCATTTCTTTACAGGCTCAGGTGCTTTGATCTCCTCAAAAGGTCAGCTGTAAAATATCAGGTGAATGACTCATCTCTCTTTCTGGGGCTGCAGGATCAAAGCTGACAAATTCTATGGAGCTTTTCTTTTCCTGTGTATATTTTTCTCTGTGCATCTTCTTGAGTGAGTGTCCATTTATGTAGATCACCTAGGGGGAAGGGACTTAAACTGAGTTATACCCAACTGGTATGTTCAAATCAAAGCCCTAATCTTAACATAATTTTATCAAAAAACCTCTCAGCTGAATCTAATATAATCAAAGGGGATCACACACAGAAGAACAGGCCAGTTTAAAAACATAATCTCTCTTTTTGTAATTCATAAATAATCTCAAACTGCCACACCTCCTTTTCAAAAATTTGGAATAGTTTGAACAAGATTTTCATGGAATCATCTTTGAATCATTGATAGAATTCACCACTGAAACCATCTGGTATTGGGCATTTTATTTTATGGGAGGTTTTGATGACTGTGTCAATCTCTTTCCTTGGGAATGGTTTGTTGAGGTCTTCCATTTCTTCTAGGATCACTGTAGGCTTTTCATGTGTTTAAAGAAATTTTTCAATTTCACCTTAGTTTTGTGGCATAAAGTTTTTCATAGTACCCCTTATGATCCTGTTTCTTTCTGTGGGATAAGTGGTAACTCCCCCATCTCATTTCTGATTTTATTTATTTGTATCTTTTCTCTGTTTTTCTTTGTCAGTCTAACTAATAGGTTGTTGATTTTGATGATCTTCTCAAAGAACCAAATTAGGTTTTGTCAATTCTATTGCTTTGCTCTTAATTTAATTTATTTATGTTCTAATCCTTATTTCTCACTTTCTGCTTGCTTTGGGATTAGTTTGCTGTCCTTTTTCCAGTTCCTCTAGGTGTATATTTAGTTCTTTGATTTAGCTCTTTCTTCTTTTTTAATGTAAGCATTTAGGTCTATAAAATTCTTTCTAAACCCTGCCTTTGCTGAATCCCATAGGTTTCAATGTGTTGTGCTCTTGTTTTCATTCATCTTGAGATATTTCCTTATTTCTCTTGCAATTTTCTCTTTGACCCAGTGATTATTTATAGTGTGCTGTTTAATCTCCATAGATTTTTTAATTACCCTTTTTTCCCTGCTACCCATTTCCAGCTTCATTACATTATGGTGAGAGAAAGTGCTTTGCATAATTTCAATATTTTTTTAAATTATTGAGCCCTATTTTGTGACCCAACATGTGTTCTATCCTGGAGAAAGATTCATGAATAATTAAATAGAATGCATATCTTGCTGTTTTGTAGTACAATGTTCTATATATGCCTCTTCTGTCTAGTTCATTTATCATATTATTCATGCTCTCCTTTTCTGTATTGGCCCTCTGAACAGATGTTCCATCCAATGATGAGAGTGGTTTATTTAAACTTCCAACCATTTTTGTAGTAAGATCTATTTCTCCCTTCAGTTTTGTCAGTGTTTTCCTCATGTATTTTGGATCATCATAATTACATGCATAAATATGACTGTTCTTTCTTCCTGGTGGATTGCCCGTTTTATTAATATATAATATCCCTCCTTGTCACTACTGACAATTTTGCTTATAAAGTCTATCTTAGCTGATATAAGTAGATCTACTCTGGCTTTTGGCTTTCTTTTATTGGTTACTGCATGAATGGAATATACTTTTCAATTCTCTCACTTTAAATATATTTGTGTCCTTAGTTCTAAGATGGGTCTCTTATAGGTGGTATATAGATGGCTCATATTTTTTATACTTTCTGCGTGACTGAGTTTTTGATTGGATAGTTTATTTCATTAAAATTCAATGCTATTACTATAAAAGCAATAATCAATTCACTCATTTTACTCTTTGGCTTTTATATATTATATATATATATGTGTGTGTGTGT
>JAQZBX010093090.1:0-12193 GCA_029593785.1 Cabassous unicinctus
TGAAGGGATATGACAGGGGTGTAGGAAAACTATTGGGTTGGGTGTTGCAAGTTTGCCAGGGGGGGAGGGTGGGGAAGATATGTTGATGTTCCATCAAATTGCAGGGAGGGTTGGAGGAGGGAATAAATGAACACTGGGGATTGGTGGGTACATGGGTGAAACTACAATGTGGAGAAAACTGTCTTGGCAATATAATAAGGAAGGCTACTGGTTTAAGGTGTTGAATGGGGGGGTGCATTTGGGAATGGGCACCCCTGGGTCCATCTCCTAGAGAATGTGTGAATGATCATTTTGTCATAGTGTGCTGTATCAGTGAGGGGAGACTCACATAATGCGTGGGAAGGAGTTGGACTCCCATGCTTGGGAGGCCCAATATGTTCTCAAACTGAGGGGAGGGTGTCTCTTGAGAGCATGGGTGGTTCCTAATAGGAGAGACAGACTAGTGTATCAAACCCTCAGTGTTGTAGCAAGTATCTATGAATCTTGTCCTTCAAGGAGTGAAGCCTGGTGTTCACCATGGGCCCCAAGGGGAGAGAGAGGGAGGAAAAGAACAGATGGAAGAGGGGGTATTTAAAGTGCAATGGAAGTGTTCTGCATGATGTTGCAATGATGGTCCAAAATGTAAACCATAATGTAAATCTTTCACCATGTTTATTAGCTATGTTTCAATATTTGTACATCAGTTGTAACAAACATACAATCCACATGTAAAATGGTTATTAATAGGGAAGGGGGAAAAGGGGGAGGTTTTTGAGTATATGGGAGTCCCCTATAATCTGTATGTAACTTTACTTTTACCTAAAACTTCTTTGAAGACAAAATAAAATGAAAGCCAGACACTGGGGAAGAAATGGAAGAAAATGCCACTGTACATACAGGACAATGGATATTACAATGTTGAAAGGTAAAATGTAAAAAAAAATTAATTAAAAAAACACTTTTCATTTTTTAATATCTCAATGTTTTTTACTTTATTTCATTTTTAGTTTTCCTAAATTATTTTGTATTTTATTTCTTATGTTTAAACCTATCATTTTTATTTCATTTTCCTAGTAATTGAATTTGGCAGTATTCTTGGCTTCATTTTTGAAGAAGTTTTAGATCACAAATGGGTTACAACTATGGTAGGGGAAGATCAATGGTGTAGTGTGTCAGTGATGGGGGATACATGGGAAGCAGTTCACCTGGGCATACATATAAGTTATATAAATATATTCATATGTTCATGGGGCATTTTCATGGTGGACAGAGATTCACACAACCACCAAAAGATTATTGAATTCACATCCTGGTGTGCTCTGCCACATTCTCTATGGAACAGCAATGAAACCCCAATAAAGGGACAATGACTAGTGAAGAAGAATGATCCTTTGATGGCCCTTGATATTGACTATTGATTTTACTCTTGAGTTTGCAACTTAGCTTAGTGTTGTAGGGTGCCTAAGAGTTACCTCCTGAGAGCCTCCTTGTTGCTCAATTGTGGCCTCTCTCTAAGCCAAACCCAGCATATAAATGCATTATCTTCCTTTCACTGGGGGACGTGACTCCTGGTGAGAAGCCTCCCTGGCACTGAGGGATTACTACCAAGCACCGGCAGGTGATATAACTGGAAAAAGACCTTGAATAAAAGGGGGGAAAGGTGAAGACAAATGAGTTTATATGGCTAAGAGACTTCAAAGTGAGTCGGGAGTTCATCAGAGAGGTAACGCTTATGCTCATCTCAGCAGGATCTCATAGACAACCAAATAGATACTACCCCAAACAGTGGGGATCCTGTGGGCTCTGGAGACACCCAGGTCCTACAGTCATGGCAGATAGCTCCATAGTTTGGTGCCTTGCCAGTGGGCCCTACTTTGGCGATGTGCTTCTGAGTTGGACAGAGTTGGACTTAGAAGTGCCTTCTTTACACATGCCTCCTCTGTCCCTTTTATGTGAACCTATAGTTGGTGCAGGAATTGGGGTGCATGTCCAAAATACTTGATTCTTTGGGCTGTCCATATGCCAGCTGGGCCCTGAGGCTCAGAGGAGTTGCAACACCTACTCTCCAATTCATTGGACACACCCAGCACAACTAACAAGGAGGGGAGGATGAAAAAACACCACACCAAGGAACTGAAAGAATCTACAACTGCAAGCAAAAATGTCCTATCCATCAGCCATATGGGACTGAAGTTCCCTCTCAATTAGAGATGGAGTGGGCATCACCATCCCAGAATCCTCAGGATTGGGGAATAAAATATGGACTAGATTAAATTTACTGGTATTCTATTATAGACTTATTGTGATTCTAGCAATGGAAGAAATTATATCATTGATGTGGAGACAGTGAGCACTGGAGGTGCTGAAATTAGGGAGAGGGAAAAAGAGGTGTAATATGGGATCATTTTCATGACTCAGAATTGACCTGAATGACATTGCAATGACAGATACAGGCCATTATATATCCTGTCAATACCTACAGAAATGAGTGGGAGAGAGTGTAAACTACAATGTAAAATATAATCCATGCTTAGGGGCAATGCTCCAAAATGTGTTTATCAATTGCAATGAATGTACCACAGTAATGAAAGGAGTTGTCAATATGGAGAAAAGTGGAATGTCTAGGGAGTAGGACATGTGGGAAACCCTTGTATTTCTTTATGTAACATTTTATGTTATCTAAGTATCTTTTAGAAATAAATAAAAATATACTTAAAAAATAAAGGAGTTTAAATAAAAGAGGTTTAGCACAGAGTGAGACTTACTCACCAAAACTGGATTGAATAGACCCTCATACATGAGGTGTAAGCAATAAAGTTAGGTTGCATCTAGACTGTCAACTTTTACCCCTCAAAAGATATTTTTAGTAAAAAAGACAATTGATAGTTACTCTGAAATTTTCATTAATGACTGCCAGTCTTGAAAGAAGTATAATTTGGGAAAGGCTAAGAAGCTCCAAGGAACTCTTGGAAATGAAGGCTCAACTTACCACTACAGGATATCAACATAGTTAAAAAATTCAGCTGGGAAATTTGGTGAGGAGAGATAAAGAGTCTCATATTTAGAAGAAGAAATCCTCTTTTACCTTTTGAAAGCTTCTTCAATGTCTGAATTAACATAACACATCAGAATTGTCAAAAAAATTTTCTTTCAAACTTTTGCAACACAAATTTTTAGTTGAAGAATATGAATAAAATATGGCTTCACACAAAAGGAATGTAAACAAAAATATTGTTACAAAAGGAAGGGAGTATATGAATAGCACTTTCAGATAACCAGTGTTACTCTTTTGAGATTCTAAACCAAAATTCAACAAATGGTGGTTTCTTAATGCATTTCTCTTTGTAACCTGAAACCATATTATGAATTTTTCATATTCTGTTGCATTTAAATCCATTGATATATTTAGGCATTTGAGTGGGTCCTTTAAACATGAATGATTTTATATATAAAATTTCATCTGGAAAATATTGGTTCACAGTGTGTTGCACATCATCCAAATATGAATATAATACCAAAATAATTCAAATTTATCAATATCACCAACAATCCTATCAGAAAAGTCTTTATCAAAAAGGTTTTGGGAAACTTTCATTCCCATGTGGAGGTCACTACTTCTCTAAAATACTAATTTATGTGAAACTCAATTTTTACATTAGTAAATAATAATTTAGGATGTTTTTGTGCTTACAGAACAATCATGCATAAAATACAGGCTCTCCATATACCACCCTAATATTAATGCCTTGCAATGGAATAGAACATTTGCTACAACTGATACTAGAACATTTTTATAATTGTAGTATTAACTATTGCCCATGGTTTAATTCAGGGTTCACTGTGTAGTGTAGTTCCATGGATATTTGAAAATATTTATTCTGTTTCCATACATACAGTCTAATATTTCCTCATTTAGTCAAATTCAGATGTATATTTCAATACTGGTAATTACTTTCCCTATGTTGTGCTACTGTCACCACCATCCATTACCAAAACATTTCCTATCATTCCAAATAAGTTCCTTGGACAATTTAAGCTTAATGTCACCTTCCTTATCCTTACCTCATTACCTAATAATCTATATACTAATTTCTGTCTCTATGAGTTTGCTTGTTCTAATTGTTCAAATCAATGAGATCACACAATATTTGTCCTTTTGTATTTGGTTTAATTCATTCAACATGATGTCTTCCATGATCATCCCTGTTGTCACGGGTATCAGGAGTTCACTGCCTCTTACAGCTGAATAATATTCCATTGTATGTATATACCATGTTTTGTTTACCCATTCATCAATCGATGGACACTTGGGTTGCTTCATTCTTTTGGGAATTATGAATAATTCTCCTATGAACACGAGGTTGGAAATATCTGTTCTAGCCCCTGCTTACAATTATTTGGTTATATAACATGCAGTAAGATTGCTGGGTCTTATAGTAATTCTACACTTAGCTTTCTGAGGATTTCACCAATTGTGTTCCACAGTGGCTGCACCATTTTACATCCCCACCAGCAATGATTATTTGTATTTCTCCACATCCTCTCCAACATATATTATTTTCTGTTGTTTTTTTAAAACATGGCAGCTGTTCTAATGGTTCTGAAATTGTATCTCATTGTGATTTTGATTTATATTTACCTGATGACTAATGATGTTTTGCATGTCTTCATGTGCTTTGTGACCATTTGTATATTTTCTTTAGAAAAATGTCTGTTCAAGGCTTTTGTCCATTTTTCATTGTTTTTTTATTCCCTCTTTTTGTTAAGTTATAGGATCTCTTTATAGATTCTGGAAATTAATCTTTATCAGAAATGTGGGTTCCAAATATTTTTCTCATTGTGTAGGCTGCCATTTTATTTTCATGATAATGTCCTTTGAGGCATAAAGTATTTTAATTTTGATGTGGTCCCATTTATCATTTTTTCCCTTTGTTGTGTGTACTATAGATAAAGATCAAAGAAACCATTATTTAACCAATGTCCTGGAGTTGCTTCCTTACATTTTCTTCTCAAAGGAGTTTGATATTTCTGGCTCTTATATTTAGATTTTTCATCCATTTTGACTTGATATTCTTATAAAGTCTGAGGTAAAGATATTTCTTTTTTTCTGTAAATGGAGATGCCATTTTCCAGACAGAATTTGTTGAAGTTACAATTCTATACCAATTGAATGATCTTTGCCCCCTTATCAAAAATCAGTTGCCATAAAAGTGAGATTGGACTTCTTAGGTCTCAATTCACTTCCATTAGTTTATATATCTGCCCTTGTGCCAGTACCATACTGTTTTAATTATGAGGGCTTTATAATAATTTTATTTTATTATTATTATTTAATTATAAAAGTTAACTTACAAAACAATTATGCATAACATACAGGACTCCCATTCATCACACCACCAGCACCATGCTTGTTGTGCAACATTTGTTACAAATGATAAAAGAAACTCAACAAAATATTACTACCACTTATAGTTTATGGCTTATATTTGGTGTAATTCTTTCACAAACTACCCTACTATTAATACCATGTATTTTACATTTTTTATAGTTCATGAGAGAATGTTCTCATATTTGTAGAGTTAACCACAGATCATCATCCGCCATGGGGTTCTCTGCATTATGCAGTCCAATGCTTTGACTAATCCATTCAAAGTGTACACTCAGTGGCTCTGTTTCATTACAGTTATGCTGCCATTTTGAGAACACTTTCATCACTCCAAAAAGAAAAATCCCATACTCTATATACTCCCCTATTGTTAAACCTTGGCATTGATGTAGTAACTTTGCCACTGATGCCAGTATATTTGAAATAACATGTATCACCATATCCTTAAAACCTTGAAATACAGATGAAAATTTTTTCTACTTCATAAAAGACCATTCTTGTAAATGTACTATTAACCACAATCCTTATCTACCACTGAGTTGACTATGCTATAATAACCTAGTTTATCTCTAACTTCCTTTCATCTGACATATAGGTCCCTAGCCTACCCTTTCAGCCACAATCACATTTATAAATTAGCAATGTTATTTATATTCACTATAATGTCCTACCATCTACTCTATATATTTGTATACATTTAAAGTTAACCTCATTAAATATTCTACATATATTGAGCATCAGCTCCCCCTTCACAACCCTCTCTATCTCCTAGTAACCTATACTCTAGATTTTAACTCCATGAGTTTACTCATTGTATTTATTTTATATTAGTGGAACCATACCATATTTCTTCTTTGGTGTCTGGTTTATTTCACTCAACATAATGCTTTCAAAGTTTATTCCTGTTGTCATATACTTAACCAATTCATTTATTCTTAAAGCTGAATTATATTCCATTGTATGTATATATCACATTTTTTAATCCATTCAACAGTTGGTGGACACTTGGGTTTTTCTCATCTTTTAGCTATTGTAAATAATTATACTATGAACATTGTTGCCAAATATGAATTTGTATCCTTGCTTTTAGTTCATCTGAATATAATCCTTGACAGCAGGACTGTCAGATCATATGCAAAATCTATCTATAGCTTCCTGAGTAATGACAACGTCTTCCACAAAGGCCACACATTTCTACATTCCAACCAACAGTAAAAGAGGGTTCCTCTTTCTCCAAATCATCTCCAGCACTGGTAGATTTCTGATTTTAAAATAATGGTGATTTAACAAAGTGTGAAAAAACTCATTGTAATTTTGATCAACATTTCCCTAATAGCTAACTATGTTAAATATTTTTTCATGTGTTTTTTATTCATTTATATTTCCTCTTTGGAAAAATGTCTATTCAAGTCTTTTGACATTTTTTAATTTGGTTGATTGTCTTTTCATTGTTGACTTGCATGATCTTTTTATTTAATATGGATATCAAACACTTGTCAGATATGTGGTTTCCAAATATTTCACCAATTATGTAGCCTCCCTTTTTACCTTCTTGAGAAAATCTTTTCAAGCACAAAAGTGTTTAATTTTGAGGAAGTCCCATTTATTTATCTCCTTTTTTCAGTGATCATGCTTTGTGTGTATGATTTACAATGATGCTAGAAGAAATAAAAGACCTCAGCATACTTATCACAAGTATGGAGATTGAAATAGTCATCAAAAACTTCCCCAATGTGAAAAGCATAGGACCAGATGGCTTCAAAAGTGAACTGTATGAATCATTCAAAGATCTAATCTTGCTCAAATCTGCCAAACATTAGAACAGGCAGGAACATTGCCAAACTCATTCTATACAGCCAATGTCACCCTAATACCAAAGCCCAATAAAGATAACATGAAAAAAGAAAATCATAGACCAATTTCTCTAATGAATATAGATGCAAAAAGTCCTCAAGAAAATACATGCTTATCAAATCCAACAGCACATTAAAAGAATTATACATCGTGATCAAATGAGTTTATCCGAGCAATGCAAGGGTGGTTGAACATAAGAAAATCAATCATTGTAATACATCACACTACTAAATTGAGAAAGAAAAATCATATAAGCATCTTGATTGTATGCAAAAGGCATTTGACAAAATCCAACATCCTTGCTTGATGAAAACTCTCCAAAAGATGGGAATGAAAGGAAATTTTCTCAACATGATATAGTGCATATATAAAAAATGCACAGCTAACATTGCACTCAATGTAGAAAAACAGAAATTATTCCTGCTGATCAGGAACAAATCAAGGATGCCCACTCTCACCACTGTTATTCGATATGGAGCTAGAAGTTCTAGATAGCACAGTTAGGCAAGAAAGAGAAATAAAAGGCATCCAAATAGGAAAGGAAGAAGCAAAACTTTAAAATTTGCTCATGACATATTCCTATATAGAGAAAATCACAAGAAATCGACAATGAAGTGACTGGAACTAATAGATGAGTTCAGCAAATTGTAGGGTACAAGATTAATATGCAAAAATCAGTTTCATTTCTATACACTACTAATGAGAAATCTGAGGAGAGAGTCAGGGGAAAAATCCCATTTAAGTAGAGTCTAAAATAATCAAGTATTTAGGAATAAACTTACCAGAGGACATAAAAGACTTGTATTCAGAAAACTATAAAGCAGTGCTTAAAGAAACTAAAGAAGACCAAAATAAATGTAAGGATATTCCATGTACATGTATTGGAAGACTTAATATAATAAAGATGTCAATTCTACCCATTTACATACAGATTCAACACAGTACCATTGAAACTTCCAACAGTCTTTTATTTTTCAGAATTTGAAAGGCCAATTATCAAAGTTATTTAGAAGGGTAATTGGTCCCAAATAGCAAAAATACCTGCAAAAAAAGAACAAAGGTGGAGGACTCTCCCTTCCTGAATTTAAAGAATAATATCTAGCTGCAGTGATAAATACTGCATGGTGCTGGCATAAAGATAGATATGTGCACAAATGGAATAGAATTGAGTGGTCATAAATAGATCCTCAAGTTTATGGTGAAGTGAATTTTACTTAGGATGTCAAGTCCACTCAGCTGGGCCAGAACAGTCTATTCAACAAATGGTGCTGGAGAACTGGATATCCACATCCAAAAGAAAGGAGGGCCTGTATCTCACACCTTACAAAAAATTAACTCAAAATGATCAAAAACCTACAGCCATACAATTCTTAGGAGAAAATATAGGGCAACGTCTTCAGGATCTTGTCTTAGGTGGTGGTTTCTTAAAACTTACTCCCAAAGCATGAGCAAAGTAAGAAACAATAGTTGAATGGGAACTCCTCACTCTTAAGAACTTTTGTGCTTCAAAGGACAAAGAAAGTGAAAAGGGAGCCTACTCAATGGGAGAAAATATTTGGTAAATACATATCTGATAAGTTTTGAAATCCATGATATATAAAGAGATCATACAACTCAATGATAAAAAAGACAAGCAACCCAATTAAAAAATGGGCAAAACCTTGAATAGAGATTTCTCCAAAGAGAAAATACAAGTGGCCAAAAATTACACAAAAAATGTAAAACATTATTAGCTATTAGGGAAATGCAGATCAAAACTACACTGAGCTATAATTTCACACCTATATAATGGCCATTATTGCAAAACAGAAAACTACAAGTGCTGGAGAGAATGTAGGAAAAGAGGAAAACTCCTTCACTGTTGGTGGGAATGTAGAATGAGTCAAGCTTTGTGGAAAACAGTTCACACTTCCTTAAGAAACTATAAAAAGAACTGCCTTATGATCCAGTAATCTCATTACTAGGAATATATTCAGAAGAACTGAAAGCAAGGGTGAAATCTGACATTTGCACACTGATGTTCATAGCAGTATTATTCACAATTGCTAAAAGATAGAAACAACCCAAGTGTCCATCAAATGATGAATGAATAAAAAAGTCGTATACATATAAAATGGCATACTTTTAAGTTGTAAGAAAAATGAAATCAGGATGCATATGACAACATGGATGAATCTTGAGGACATTTTGTTGATTGAAATAATTCAGACACAAAAGGCCAAATCTTGCATGGTCTCACTAACATGAACTAAAACCATGAATAAACTCATGAAGGTAAACTCTAGAGTATAGGTTACTAGGAAATTGAATGTAGGCTGAGAATGGGACTGCCATAGAATTTTTAATATGTTATTCTAAATGTGTGGAAATGAATAGAGTTGACAGTAATACATTATAGAGAGTATAACTAATATTGCTGATTTATAAATGTGATTGTGGCTGAAAGGGGTAGTCAATGGATGTAATATTTCAGTTGAAAGGAAGCTGGGAATAATGTATGAACTGTATAATACTGCTAAGGAGAAAAGCAGTCTCCTATTTGAAGAAAGGGGAATAAAATTCTATAAACATAATCACATATTTCAGAGACGATATTCCCTGGGAAAATATGAATCTGATTAGTGGACCAAGAAAGTCAGAAATTGTCCAGTAATAGAAACTTTAATATCTATTTCCACTTCCTTAGTATACACATAAAGAATGATTTTGAATCTGTACTTTGCTTTGAGAAAAATAAATCTAATACTAAAAATAGCTAACAAATTATGTATTTGTATGTGTGTATATTCAAGCATTAAATAATAAGGAGGTAAGAAAAGATTGAAGAAAATTTTTATATTATAGACATAAAGTAAAAATGTTGAAAATATGTAGGAATAAAAGTTTGTCCTACTGCTGAGATAGAAATGATATTGGGAATTATTATTTTTTAAAATCCAAGACAATATTCATCAGAAAACAGTAAGTTTCACCTTTTATATGGATTATCTCATGCTGCCATATAAATTAAAAACACTCAAAAATATCAAGGCATAAGCTCAGAATGATAACATTCAATATCACATTTTAGAAAGGAATCAAAATGATAAAGATACAGACCAGTACCAGATTTTATCAGTCTTTATGTACGGGAAAACAATAGTCATATTTATTCAAATATATAGAGGAGACTACCACTGATAATAATTACATATAAAATTGAAATTGAAATGTAAATTAAGATATTGTAAAAAATGTCATATTAGTGAATATGCATATCTAGAAATGTAACCTCCAACCATTCTAAGAGCAAAACAAATACAAAATTGACAGTGCTATTTTTATAAGGAAGTATCAGTGAAGTTGATACAGTTAGAATCAAATCACTTTAAAAGTTGCATATAGAGTACTAAATTTTTCAAATTCTGAAAATATAAGAATATTCAATATTAGGGGAATACAATTACATATCAAACTTTTACTGGGATTTTTACTTTTGGACAACATAAACTCATGATACATATGTACTACTTTCATATCAAATGAATAATAAACACTTAGCCATATCGGCCCAGCCAGTCAATTGACCAGTTGTAGAATGAAGGATAAAATAAATGATAATAGATTCCCTAAAAGTGAATTTTTCTTGGTACAGATTTCTAATATACAAAGTCAATCTACCTGGAATTTATTTGAGATAATTAATAAATATATTATTTATGAATTAGAATGCTGGCTCAGCCTGTGAGAATTAAGTAATAAAACTCCACCTTGAGAAGATAAGTTGTTATATCTCATATTGGGTAAAAGTATGTCACATATAATAAGCAATATCTGGTGTACTGAAGGAAATATCTAATACCATTTATTGCTACATTATACTCCACTCTACTGATTCTTTGTACTTTATCATGCAGAAAGTGTGACTGTTTTGAGCATGGCATGCATTTTTTTTTTCATCCAAAACTCAAGCAGAGACTAAAAGCTTCCTAAAATATTCTGTGTTGAAGAAAATGATTTTTACAGTCACATTTTCAAGGAAGGAAAAACTTCTCAGTTTCCAACTTTAGCACAGTTCTAAGCACGATATACCTATCTTCTAGTCATTCCTCAGTGGAGTATCATTTCTCTTCACCTTATTATCAACCAAGACACTTGTATGAGAGTGAATGTAAAGAAAGCATTTAAAACACTAAGTGTCTAAGACAAAATATTATCTTACAGACTGACATTATCCAGTAATTTGAAGATCTCTCATGGTACAGGTATCTCTTAAGGGGTTGATAAAAAGGCATGGTCTTCTCAACTTGATGACATACTTCATTGTCTATATACTTATTGTGTCCTTAATACTGTGATTGTGTATCTATTTTAATTGGTGCAGACAAAGAAAGGTGAATACAAAGAGAACAATTTGAATTAAATTCCCTAATTCAAAACACTCAATATTCATTTCCAGGGTGGAAGTATCTTGTAATTTGAAGTTCTCTCATATGTGTGGTCCCTTATTATAGTACAATCCAATATGCTTCTCCTATGGTATTGTTATTTTCCATAACTAAAAATTATCCTAAACATTTTCCAAAATATTTTAACAATGTGGGAAGAGCTTTTAAGAAGAATACATGAGTTATTCTTGAAGTATTGAGTATGAATAACTATGACAGAGAGATATACAGATCACTAACAAGTAAACTCAAAATATATAAACAACAAAACAGTAGATATTACAGGAAGAAAATGAAACTGAAGAACACAGATCATGTATAAACTAGACTTTAAAAAATTTTGTATTTAAGAATTCATAATCCAAAAATCACTGCTACAGAACTGAAAACATCTGTTGAACATTCTGCCTAGAGCACTGTTAATATCCATGCACCATACAATATAGATGATGGGTTCATGAATGGGGACACCCTGAACTAGAACATGGCTGTAGGAAGATATTTAAGAGATGCATTATCTGCAACTGGACCTAAGAGAACACTTGAA
>JAQZBX010093091.1:0-12193 GCA_029593785.1 Cabassous unicinctus
AAAAATTAATACAACTGAAGAGTGGCTGTGGCTCAAGCAGTTGAGTACCTGCCTCCCACATGGGAGGTCTCAGGTTCGGTTCTCAGTGACTCCTGAAAAAACAAATAACAAGCAAAACAAATGAAAAAAATCAACTCAGGGATGCCAATGTGGCTCAGTGGTTGAGTGCCAGCTTCCCCACATGTGAGATCTCAGAGTCAATCCCCGGCCCTGGAACCTCAAAAAAAAAAATTAAAACAACTTATATTATAAGGGGAAATTACAGGGAAGAAAACAAAGGTATTTGCTTTAGGTACACATGCAGACATAACAAAACAAGGAAGAAATATTCATAACCATTACAATCCATATTTCTGTAACTGGTCAAGAGGTCATCGCTCATATTTATATTTACTTTTTTCCACTACCCATTCCATATTTCCTTTACCCTCAGCAAGTACTTCAGCTGGTGAGGTGACCCAAACCTTCATTCCTGAAGTGTCTAGGCATTAGTAATCCTGCCTAGATTGGATTGTTGCAGTTTTCCATTGACTTTAATCACAGGGCATATTGATAACACAACACTAAAGGATCTCATGCATTCCAGGCAAATACTTCTTTTCCTCTATTATTCAATAGCAGTCTCATTTCCCTTTGATAATCAAGATCAATCATTCCCATCACTACAGTAATTCCTTTCTTTGCCTGTTGATTCAGAACCATGAGTAGTCCATAGTGAATAGGTGGTATTCTTAACCTCCAGATCAATAGAATCATTGTTGAGTCTGCTGATGTAAGCACTCCTCTTATTGGAACTCATACCTGCAGGCCAGCAGAACTTAAGACTGCAGGGATAGGAAGCAAAATATTTTTTAGTGGATCACTAGGGGGTCATAGTAAGTGGAGACACTCCCATTTCCATACCTTGATTCCTGTACCCATGAATCTTGACTATGGGAGAAACAGCACCATAGAGATGATGTTAATTTAGACCACATACAGCCTCCTGGAGAACACTGTCCCAGCCCCGCAAGTATTGTCAACAAGTTGGCATCATAACTGAGTCTTTAACAGGCCACTCCAAAATTCCATCAACCCAGCTGCTTCAGGATGATTGGGTACATAGTAATACCAGTGAATTCCATGAGCATGTACCCGTTCCCACAAGTAATGCTATATGGAATAACATGATGGTGGATAAGGCATTCTGTAAGTCCACAGATGGCAGTTTTGGAAGAATCACTGCATGCAGGCAAGGTAAATCCACATCTGAAGTATGTATCTATTCCAGTAAGAACAAAATGGTCCCCCTTAAATGATGGAAATGGTCCAATGTTATCAACTTGCCACCAAATAGCAGGCTGATCACTCTGGGGAATGGTGCCATAGCATGGACTTAGTGTGGGTCTCTGGTGCTGGCAGATTGGGCACTCAGCAGTGGCTGTAGCAAGGCACCCTTGTGGAGTAGTTCATATTGCTGAAACAATGCACAGCCTCCATCCCTACCATTATGACTACTTTATGAGCAAACTGGGCAATGACAAGAGTGATTGGGGAAAGAAACTAATTGGTATCTACAGAACAAGTCTCTGATCCACTTGATTATTAAAATCCTCCTCTGCTGAATTCACCCTCTGGTAAGCAATCACATGGGACACAATAATCTTCATGTTTCCTGATTATTCAGAAAGGTTTATCGACACACCTCTCCCCCAGAACTTTTTGCCACCAATTTTCCAATCATGTTCTTTCCAAGTCCCTGATCATACAGCCACATGATTTAGTATACAAACGCACCTCCAGTCATTTCTCCTTCCCAGGGAAATGAACAACCAGGTGTACTGCTCATAGTTCTGTCCACTGGGAGCATTTCCCTTTACCACTGTCCTTCAGGGATGTTTCATAAAGGGGCTATAGTGCTGCATTTGTCCACATTCAAGTTGTACCTGTATATAATGCAGAACTATCTGAAAAACAGAATGGAGTTTTCTCTTCCTCAGTCAAATGATCGTAGGGAACTCCCCAAGAATAGCTGTGGGCTGGGAAAGAGAATATGTGCAGAAGTGGGGAGCATGGACATTTGGGCAACTTCCTCATATAATTTACTTGCACCTTCAGAGCCTGCTAGAGACTGATCTCATACATACCATGTCCAAATGATGCTGGAGTGCTGTTGTGTATGCCCAACTTTATGACTCCATGGTCAGACAACATCCAGTTCATGACAAGCAACTCAGGTCTCATGGTAACTTCAAGTCCCTGATGGTGGCATTAATCTCTGCAGTATCTCCAGGAATGTGGTATTGCTTTTTATTTACTGTTTTGCTAGGCAGAGGCAGTTCTAATGGCCTTTCCTACCACAATAGCACTCACTCCACAAGTCAGGGAACCAATGTGGCGATTCTGCCAGTTGTTTAATATGTCTATTTCAATTATACGTTCCAGAACTGGGGAAATAACCACAGAATGGGTTCAAGGACCCACTGTGATAGGACCTGAGCTTAAACTCTGTTGATGACCTGAACCTCCTTTAGCTCCTACTCTGCCTGGTGGATTACAGGGACATTGCAGGTCTCCTGGAATTAATATCAGTTCTAAGTCAGTATCTAATAATCACCAAAATGTCTGTCCATTTCATTTTCCCCAATGTATAGTCACTCTGGTAAAAGGACCTAAGTCCTTTTCAAAAAGACTGAGAAGAAGGTTAACGTATAAATTTTGGGCAGTGTAATTGGGTTCTTCCCCAAGGGGACCAGGCCTTCCTTTAATTCCAAGGGTTCTGGGTATCTATTTGTAAAACTCTGTGGACTGCCTGAAGGGCCATGACAATCTTTTGTTCACTTGACCTAAAACACTTCTGTTTATACAGATTAAGTTAAGAATTTAGTAGACTATCCATCTATTTCATTTCTAGATACTCAATAATCAAATAGCCAACACCACAGTTCTCTGTGTCAGACTATTTTACTTTGTGCTTTGACTGTTATTAATTACAATAGCCATGCCCACCTTGTCTTTAGTGATTGTCCTGCCACTTGGCAACAGTCCCCACAGTAATATCTAATCTACAGAGAAGAGCAACCATAGAGTCCTTCAGGGATGATGGAGCAGCTCTCACAATTTTTTTTAAGGGGGTACTGGGGATTGAACCCAGGACCTTGTATATGGGAAGGAGTCACTCAACCACTGAGCTACACGCAGGGTCCAGCTCTCACAAATTTATTCCTCACATTCCTGGTGAAAGGTATGTCCTTTGGACATTCCTGAGGTGGGTGAACAGGTCTTACGAATCTACTCTAACATTCCAATTTCTCTAAGCCTTTGGATCCCTTCATCTACATTATACTGGGCACTTGTGGCATTTCAACTTCAGGCTTCAACCAACTACTGGAACAAATTCTTGAGCCCTTTTTAAACCCTCAAGCTACAACACTGAATTCAGAATCTCTGCTTAGTGGGCCCATATCAATAAATTCAGCCTAATCCAACATTATGGTCTTTCCACCATTATCTCACACCCTTACCATCCATTCCCACACATATTCCTGGTTTCTGTCTATATATATAAATTGGAAAAAACATGCAGTTCTTTTGGAGTGCAATGGACCTCCTCATGAGTCACATTTTGCACCTCACCTTTTGGGGCCTGTTGGGGCTTTAGCCTATTTATAAATCTGGAATAAAAGAAGGGTGGTAGGGTTGGGTCATGAGAAGAATTTGCAATGTCTTACAAGCTAACTACCCAAGGGCATTCTATCACTATTTCTAGTGGTGAAAGAGAGTTAATCTCTTCAGACAGAGGTGTGAGGGCTATTTTCTCAGGGGAGGTAGTAACAGGTTTATCAAGCACAGCAGGGATAATCTCTTCAGGTGGAAGTGGAATGGCTGATTCCTCAGAGCACATTGTTACAGGTTTATCTGGCAAAGATGACTAAATAGAATCTAGGGTTTCAATATCCCCATTGTCATCATTATTCCTATGTATGCAATTCAATTTTCAAGATCCCATTTCTTCCCAATCAATGCCCGCACTTTAACAGCAGGCATTCTGAAAGGCTGGGAATTCAATTTATACTGTAATTCACACAGTGAGACTCTGGGTGTGATTTTCAGAACTCTCAAATCTTCAGCTTCAAGAAATAGAATTTCTTTCAGGGTACACATACCAACTTTGGCTTCCTACATGTGGTGTTTGAGCTGTGAATTTGAAACCCTGAGCTCATTCTTTTCTTTAACAACTATACAGTGTATTCAGGAACAACCAGCCAACATCCTTATACATTTTAACTAGACAAAAATATGTTAAAGTAACAAATATACTGTCTCCCATAGCCTGGTATCTTATAGGCCCCTTTGAGTAGTATTATCCAATGGTGTTATTTTGCATATCTCTGTTGCCAATTCAGGCCATGGACTATCAGTACCATCTTGACATTAGAAACATTCATTAGTGAATTTTAATCTTATCAGATTGCGGAACTATTTCCCAAATTCGCAGAACTAACTCAGAAATCTCATCCTTAAGATTCTGTTTTTCAAGACCCACTCCCAGGACCAAAATCTGTATTAATCGGGGTTCTCCAGAGAAAGAAAATTGACAGAATATGTATATATATAAATATCATGAGATTTATTATAAGAAATGGCTCAAACAACTGTGGGAATTAGCAAGTCTGAATCCCATAGGTCAGGCCATGGCTGCGAATTCCAATAAAAGTTTTGATGAATTACCCAGGAGAAGTTGGCTGGGTGAAGAAGAGATGGAAATTCTTTTTGACTGTTGAAATCATCACTTCTCCATTTAAGACCTTCTACTGATTGGAGACTTCTCTCATTGCTGAAGGCAATTTCCTTTGTTGATTGTAGAGGTAATTGGCCATAGATATAATCAACTGACTAAGGATTTAAGTTCATGAAATACCTTCAGAGTAACCATTAGGCCAGTGCTTATGGGACCAAACTGGACACCATAACCAAGTGAAGCTGACACAAGAAATTAAACATCACACGTACTCTATGCGATACTGATGACCACCCCCTTCTAAAACCATATATAGTAAATTAGAATAGAATCAGGCCTGAAGTCGTCAGACTGACTGTCATCATGGAAATCAACAGAGCACATGCAACTACTTAAGAGTTAAATTCATTTAAACTTCCAAAAAAGACTGTATACAGTTTCAAGTCATGTCCCATGGATTAAAAGATTTAGAAAAGGAAGGTGGAGCATCATAATGCAGACTTATATTACTTTTAGAAACAATAGCAATAAGTATAAAATTTAAGGATTTTTTAAAAAAATGAAACACTTACCTTTGTTCTTTCTAAAGTAAGAAAATATTTTAATACTATCTTTCAAAACTAAATCATACATTTTCTTATACCAGACAGTAAGAGTAAGAGACACTAAAGAGAGAACCTACCACAGTTGGTTTTAAGAATTTTACTTATAATCTATTTTTACTGATAATTTGATGCTGAAATTTAATGGAATTTCAAACAGAATTGTGAAAGTAACAAACTAAGTCTGGGTCAATTTTCAAAATGATAAAAACAGATTATGGAAGTAATTTATGTCCAGTATATGCAAACTGCTCAGTTAGGCTTTGAATATTCTAAATGACTACTTTATTCTCACTCCAACAGTAGCCCATCAACTATACTCTCACAATAGGCAAGAGAACTGATTTTCATGCAGAAAGAGTTTAATAATAAGAAAGAGAAAAGGAGGAAATGGAGACCAAGGGCATCCTTTTAGACCAATTTTATTTTAAAAAATTAAAAAATTTAAAAAAAAAGCATCCACCATGATTCTGCCATTCTTCCTTAAGCCAAAATATTAATGCAGTGACTTTCCTCTAAACCAGACATAGAAAAGTCTGATTGGAGTGCTGCAATCAAACTAAGTGGATTTACCAGTGATACATAAAATCAATATATCTAATAATGAAATAAGCAAGCATAAAAATGAGGCAGGTTTAGAAAGAGGCATGAAGAAATGTGTTGGACATGTTCATTATCTTGAATATGGTGATGGTTTTATGGGTGTATACATATATCAAAATCTATCTAACTGTACATTTTTTTTCAAACTGTACATTTCACATGCAGTTTATTTTACTTCAAATAGATCTCAAAAGAGATTTTTTTTTAAAAAAAGAAAAAAAAAATCAGCGGGATGAAAAGCATTATTCGTTTTTACAAACAATCACCCCACTTCTTAGAAGACAAATATGGGAACCAATTCAGAGACCAGCCAAGTATAATTAACAAGTCAAGGATCAGAGGCATCCAAGTAAAAAGAACAAGTATATCAGCATTTTCAAGAGAAAAAAATTAAAGTCTTAATGGATATCTCCTGAGACTGGTCAAAAGGATTTTGGACGACATGTAATTTCTATGTAATTTTGCCCTACTCTGATATAGAATGCTCCTGGTTTCCATTTCCAAACGGGTATGTGATGACAGAGATTTTATCAGGATTTGCCTTACTGTACTTCTCTTCCTTGCACCTCTGCAGAATCTCTAAGCTCCTCTGGTGGACTGGGTGTTGGAGAAAGCTAAAACTATCCATGCTTTTCAAAACTGTGCATGGCGCTGTATCATCATGTCCTTAGGAAGCAAAAGAAAAACAAAACAAAACAAAAAAAGAGAAAAGAGACATTATATAAGCCCAAACCAATAGAGAATCAAGGACAATGCTGCCAACTATCATAAGAGTAAAAAAAAACAGATCAAGTAATAGGGATTAAATGTGAATGATATTTCCAATTAATTTGAGGGACTTATACAAATTAATAGGAAAAAAGAAAGATCCTTTGCAGGTATTCAAAGTGTCCTTTCAGTAGCCAAAGGGTTGTGAATTAACACAATACTAAAATTTTCTAAATTAAAATACTAAGGAAACTTCAAAAACAATTTGTATGCTTTAGTTTTCTTTGTTTTTTTTTAATGAACTTGTTTTTAGCTGATCTGCCATATAATTAGCATATAGTTGGCAACAATGTAAGGAACATCGATGGAACCCCAAAGAGAAATATACCCAAAACAATTTACCAAAAGCTAAACAATTCTTTCACAAATTCTGCATTTAGCCACACTTGTAGTAAGTCCAACAAGTGTGTCAGTGTCGGAAAACTGAAGAAAAGCACCAAAGAGCAAGGAAACCCAGCAGTACTTCTGTATTTATAAATATGAAAACAAAGCTGGAAAATCTGTACCTCACCACCATTTCCTAGTAAAGTGAGACAGAAATCAGCCACCAGTAGAAAGGGAAAGGCAGCACATTCAATAAAGACCAAAGTCTCCAGATTAGTGCTACTTAAACAGTGAGTCACTTGAGAAATAAAGAGAAAAAAAGAAGAAAAAAAAAGTATCAGTACCATAAATATTAATAATAGATTTTTAAAAGAATACAATTTTCCAGGCTTGGGGGTGGGGAGTTGTAGATCATTTATTTGGAGACTACTTCTACAGTGAGGGAATAAAGTTCAAATTTAAGCAGATTTGTCTTTGAATAAACAAAAGTGAATAATTTAACAAAAGAAGCAAATTAAGCAACACATAATGAACTAAAGTTCCATTAGTGTATATTATTCATATAATTATGAATGAGATACAAGGGAACTATCTAAGAATAGTTCGGAAGGTAGCATCATTTTAAAAGTTAAACAGATGCAGAACAATTCAAAGTTGTTTGCTGAGCAAGTCTGAGTCTACCATTTCTTAAACTGGATTTCTATATCCAGAGACTAAGCAGCTGCATTTTAGCAAAGATGCAAAATTATGATACTATAACATCAGAAGGTTTGTCAATTTTGTTTTATCTTTTCAGAGCAACAACTTTCAGTTTTAATGATTTTCTCTATTGCTTTTCTACTCTCTATTTCATATTTCAGCTCTACTCTTTATTCTTTCCTTCCTTCTGCTTGCTTTGGGTTTATTCTACTCTTCTTGTTCTAGAGTCTTATGGTGGAAGGTAAAATTATTGATTTAAGACATCTCTTCTTTTATAATGTAGGTGTTTAAAGAGATAAATTTCCCATTAAGCATTGCTTTAGCTGCATTCCAAAAGCTCTGGTGTATTTTTTTTACCAAAATGTTTTTGTTTTCATTTATCTCAAAATACTTTTTCATTTCCTTTGTGATTTCTTCTTTCACCCATTGGTGAGTGAGGAGTATTTTGTTTAATTTCCACACTGGTCTTCAGAATTTTCTGTTTCCCTATTCTATTATTGTGTTCTTTTGTGTTGAATAAATGCTTTATAGTATACTATTTTAATTTTCCCATCATTTTTTCACTATATTTTTTGAGTTATTTTCTTAGTGGTTGTTGTAGCGATTATAATTAAAACCTTATAGCAAACTAGTTCAGGTGAATAATTTAATTTCAATAGTATGCAAAATTTTCCGTTATATTGCTTCATTTCTTGGCTGTCATTGCCATGCAAATTATATCTTTACATATTGTATACCCAATCAAGACAGACTTTTAATTACTGCCATTTATGCAGTTGTTTTCAAATCAGGAGAAAAAAGTTACAAACAAAAACTATATTTATACTGTCATTTATATTAACTTATATATTTACATTTAACAGTATTCTTTATGTCTTTAAGTGGATTCAACTTAGAGAAGAACTCTCTTCAGTATTTCTTGTAGAGCAAAACCACTTGGGATTTGTTTATCTGAGAATGTCTTAATTTCACCTTCATTTTGAAGGACAGCTTTGCTGGACATAGAGTTCTTGATTTTCTTTCAGTACTTTAAATATATCTTTCCACTTCATCCTGGCCACCATGGCTTCTGATAAAAGTTATAAATAATAATGAGGATCCTTTGTACATGATGAGGTCCTTCTTCATGGTTTCAAGATTCTTTCTTTGCATTTCAAAAGTGTGGTTTTGATGTGTAAGTTTGGATTTCTTTGACTTTAACCTACTGAGTTCAGTGAACTTCTTGGATATGAAGATTAATGTTTTTCATAAAATCTGAGGAGGATTCAGTCATTATTTCTTCAAATATTCTGTCCCCCCCTTTCTCTCCTCTCCTACTGGAGGTCCTATTATGTATATATTGGCACGCTTAATGATATCCCACAGATTTCTGAGACTTTGTTCATTTTTTTCCTTCATTCTTTTCCTCAAAATGGATAATCTAAACTACCTGTCTTCAATTCTACTGATTCATTCTTCTGTGTGCTCAAATCTGCAATTGAGCAACTCTACTAACTGTTTCACTTTAGTTTTTTATTTTTCAACTCCAGAATTCCTATTTGGCTATTTTTTAATAGTTTCTTTATCTTTTACTGACATTCACCATTTGATGAGATATTTGGCCCCATAATTTCCTTTAGGTTTTAGAATTGGTTGCATTTCTTTTACTTCTTTGACAATATTTAAAATAGCTGATTAAAACTTTTGTCTAGTACTCAACATCTGGGCTTCCTCAGACACATTTCCTATTTTTTTTTTTTTTTCCCTTTCCCTCTACCCTCTTTATATGGGCTATACTTTCTTGTTTATTTACATGTCTTATAAATTTTTATTGGAAATTAACATTTTAAATAATAAAATGTGGCAATTCTGGAAATGACACATTCCCCTTCCCAGAATTTCCTGTTTCTTGTTTGTTTAGAGATTTTCCTGAACTAATTCTTTAAAGTCTGCATTTACTGTTGCAGTAAATGACCACTGAAGTCTCTGCTAGGTTATTTAGCAGTCAGCTATTGATTAGACAGAGATATCCTTAATATGCATGAAACCAGTAAGTCTCTTAGTCTATGTGTATGCTCGGGCATACCTTCAACACTTAACAATTATGCCTGAGCCTTCACTTCCTGTTTGTACAGACCTCAAGGTTAGTCAGAGGTGAGAGAGCAGGATTTTCTCAGGTCCTTCCTAAGCATGCACACAGTCCTGTATATGTGATGGTCTTTTACACTCCCAGGAATATTTGGAATTTTTCAAAACCCCTATAGAGTTCTCATTTCCCAGCTTTTCTTTTTAAGCTTTTTCATTATCCAACTATTTACCCCAATAGTTATCTACCTCCACAGGCAGGCACAATTTTCAATATTACCTGTGGGAAAAGTTTATTCGCAGTAGGCAAGCTGAAAGGTCAAATACTGTGGTTAACAGTATAAATATGAGATTATTCTCTCATGAATTATAACAAATATCCAGTGCTAATACATAGTGCTAATAATAGGAGGTATATGGAAAAAATATACCAAGTGTATGTTATAGACCACAGTTAGTGGTAATAGTCTGATTATATTCCTTCACAATCTGTAACAAATGTTCCACAACAATGTAAGGTATGGGTGGAGGGGTGATGTGTGAGAATTCTGCACATTATGCATTATTGTTTTGTAAGCTCACAACTTCTCCAATTAAAAAAAAAAAAGGTCAAGTTAAATAAAAATGGCCTTGCAAGTGAGGTCTTGCAGGAAACCAATGCACAGGCTGAAAAATGGACATTCTCTACGAATGGTCCTTTAAAGGCACTCCATCCCACTTCTACCAGTAGGCTACCATGCTGCTGATTTTCACTGTCATTGTAGTTGTTGGTTTTCAAGGTTACTGTGACTCTGAGGAAGGAGGTATGGGAATAGGGCAAGTTAAAAATGCTACAAAGTACACTGTTCTTACTGATACTTAGCCTTTTTATTTGTATAAACACTCCCCAGATTACCAGAAGTCATTGATTAATTTTCTGAGTTCTGAAAAAATTGATTCTATTTTTCCCAGTATTCTCATTACTTCTGTGAAGGAGAGAATTCTGGGAGGGCCTAAACTCCACCCCATTTTTGCTGACACCAATACAAAACCCTTACTCAACCATCATGCTATAGTACCCAACACAGAGTGAATTATAAATAATGACCAGGTTTTTTGTTTTCGCTTTTTTTTTTTTTAAACACAAACTTCTATTTAACTCTCTTAAGTACTAGGTGGAATACTGGACTGAGTACTGCACAGAGATGATAGAGACCTGGTGATAACCAAATCAGTTTTAGTTCTGCAAAGAGATGGCCAATGGAACCCTTCTCCTACTGCAGGAACAAATGGGAGCATATTAGAGTCCTACAGTACAGTGTGGTGAGGAAGAGAAACAGGTGATGTGGGACCCTTTATAACCCTCTAGCTGTGGACACTAGATGAATGACTTTAGCTTGTCTCCCTCTAGATGAAGAAATTGAGTGATACTCTGACCTCTCTTGTAGCTTAATTCTCTGTCTTGGCCTAGACCTTTTAATGATTAGAACAACTCTCTTGCTATACTTTTATGAAACTCCAAGAAAATCAAATAGTATCACTTCTATATACTACATCGTGCACAGACAAATTATGATTTCCCCTGTATATTTTCTATGCTCCCTCAACAGTACTCTCTACTCCAAGCCCTTCCTTACTCAGGAAGAAGAAATCAGAGGCAAGGTGTATGATACCACTGGAATACGTGATCTCCATTTCCTCAGTGCTCACTAGAGAAATCATTACCATTTCTCATTCCAGTTCTCAGCAGTGCCAACAGGTAGCTTCACTAAGAATGCCAATTTATGTGACTCTACTAAGAACATTTTATGGGTTTTTTTTTGTTTTTTTTTTAACTTTATTTGTACATTTAATAATCTAAAATATAAAAAATTAAAAACTAAAAAGAAAACACAGATGAATAAATATATACATTTCTCCATTAAATGTAATGGATACATATAAAATTTTTTTTTTTTTTTTTGTGTGGATCAAACAATATGTTACAAAATATATTTAGTTCATAGTAACGCATTCATACAGTATTTGTCCTTTTGTGTCTGGCTTGCTTCACTCAGCATAATGTCCTCCAGATTCATCCATGTTGCCATATGCTTTACGACTTCATTTATTCTTACAGCTGCATAATATTCCATCGTGTGAATAGACCACAGCTTGTTTATCCATTCGTCTGTTGATGGACACCTGGGTTGTTTCCAACTTTTGGCAATGGTGAATAATGTTGCTATGAACATGGGTGTGCAGATGTCTGTTCGTGTCACTGCTCTCAGTTCTTCTGGGTATATACCCAGTAGTGGTATTGCAGGGTCACGTGGCAAGTCTATATTCAACTTCTTTAGGAACTGCCAAACAGTCCTCCATAGTGGTTGTACCATTTTGCATTACCACCTACAGTGAAGAAGTGTTCCTATCTCTCCACATCCTCTCCAACACT
>JAQZBX010093093.1:0-12192 GCA_029593785.1 Cabassous unicinctus
GTCTGGTGGCCCAGGAAGAGAGATGAGCCTGATAGTTGACAGCCGACCTTGTGAAGAGAACAGAGCAGCTGAGCCTGGAAAGGAATGAACCCCAGGAAGAGAGAGGAGACTTAGACCAGCCTACAGCTGTGATTGGAAGAAGCTGGGACCACTGAGCTGTAAGAGGAAAGAGGAAGGCTCTTTCCTTCCTCACTTGCAGACATCATCCACCATCTTGCTTCAACATGTGGCAAATGATTTTGGGTAAGAAAGTAGCTCTTATGATACCTTGGGGTGGACTCTTTAGGGCCTTGTGACTGTAAGCTTCTACCTCCGAATAAGTACCCTTTATAAAAACCAACAAGTTTCTGGTACTTTGCATCAGCACCCCTTTGGGCTGACTAATACAACCAGTAATAGGATTAAGACCCGCCCTGAGTCACATCCTACAGAAGTATTTTAATCAAAAGATCCTACCTGCAATAGGTTTACACCACAGGAAAGGATTAGCTGTACAAACATGATCTTTTCTGGGGTCCATCAAAGGCCTCAAACTATCACACAGAACTAAATCACTTTTTGTTTTCTCATAGGCTCACAACTAAAACTTCTTCATTTTTTCCAAAATACAGCCCAAAGGGCTCCATTCAGGATTACTATTAGAATTAGAATTTCCCATTTTAAAGAGTTTCAATCATTAGTAACCAATAAGGATCAATTAATTGAAAATACAAATGCAATAATATATCAATCAACAATTTAAGCAAAAACTTAATATTTACTATATCTAAGTAACCGTCAGTTTGCCAAAGGGCTGCTGATGCAAAGTACCAGAAATGGATGGACTTTTATAATGGGGATTTTATTTAGGGTAAAACCTTACAGTTCCGAGGCCATGAAATGTCCAAATCAAGGCATCAGCAGAGATGCTTTCCCACCAAAGGTCCTCTTCTGGCAGATCCGGGCATCCTACCACATGTGAGGCAAGATGTCGGGTCTGCTGCTTTCTCTCTACTTTCTTCTGGAGCTCAGCTATGAGAAATCAGGCATCTCTCCCTGAGCCTCATCTCCTTGAGCCTCTTGGGTCTTTTCTGTCTTTCTGCAGCTGTAGTTGAACCTAGAGTCCTCTTTCTCATGTGGCTGGGTCAAAAATGGCAGCACTCCCTTTTCCTGTGTGTGTGTCTCTCTCTCTGTCTGCATTTTATATCTGACCCAGCAAGAGGGTGGAGACTCCTGAGCCACACCTCACTGACATAGTCCAATCAAGAGGGTCTCACACTCATAGGAATGGATTAGTTCAAAAACATAATTTTTTTTCTTTTTGGGATTTGTATTCATTTTCCAAAGGGCTGCCAATGCAAAGTACCAGAAATGTGTTGGTTTTTATAGTAAGTATTTATTTGAGGTAAAAAGCTTACGGTTCCAAGGCCATGAAATGTCCGAATTAAGGTATCAGCAGAGATGCTTTCTCACCAAAGTCAGATGGCAAGTAATCTCTGCCTAGGTCTCTGCCTTTCCCTCCAGTTTGTACCATCTCCCAGAGCTCAGCTGTGGGCAAAAAGGCCCAGGGATTGTCTCTTACCGGGCCTCCTCTCTCAGGTTTGGCTGCTCCACTTTCTTCCCGAATTCAGCTGCAAGCTATCAGGCATATGGCTCCTCTCTCCCTGGGCCTCAGCCCTTGAGCCTCTCCTTTCTCTCACATGGCAGGATCAAATTGGTGGCACTCTCTTTTCCTGTGTGTCTCCATTTATTTCAAAGACACCCAGCAAGAGGACAGAGACTTAACCTGAGTGACACCTCATTGACATAATCCAGTTAAAAGGGTCTCACACCCACAGGAATCAATTAATTCATAAACATAATCTTTCTCTTTTTTGGGGATTCATAAAATAATTTCAAACTGCCACAGGATTCATAAAAGAACTTCAACTGTCACAGTAACACAGCAATTAACAATTAACCACTTAACACTTATTGTATTTCATTAAATACCAATTATTTGTGGATTACTTAAATTTCAGGAGTATATCCAACAGACAAAATCAGGTCAGAGTCTTGAACTGCAAACAGAAAGCTACTCAGAAAACAGAAAGTTGTAGAGGTCACAGCAAGGAAGATCATTCTGGAAGCGTGACACAGGGCCTTAAAACTCAGGACCAGGGGTCTTGAACACCCCTTATGAACTTCCTGATCCACTTATACCTGCATCCCGCCCTGTCTGAAAGAATGGAGCTTCCCTCTGGCCAGGGAAAGCTGCAGAGCTCCAAGGCTCTGGGTCTCGCTCAGCCCAGTGCCCAGCAGAGCCAGCCAGGGCAGGCACAGGGGGCAGGCACTGAGCAGCTCGTGTGGACACAGCCCTGGGCTGGGCCTGGAGGAGCTCAGGGTCCTGCTCCAAGAGGATGGGGAGATGGATCCTTAAGGCACAGCGCCCACTGCACACAAGCTCCCCAAGCCAGCTTCCAGCCTCAGACTGGGAGGGCACAGGAATGGAGAGAAGGCTGCCAGGTGCAGGGGACTGTCCAGGAAGGCTTCCCCAAGGAGGGGATGATGGAGCAGATTTGACAGGTGAGCCAGGACTTGGATGCACTCATTCAATTACTCTTTCATTGCTTCAACAAGCATCCATAGCACCTATTATATTCCAGACACTGCCGAGGTCCTGAGGATGCAGAGAGGAATAAACCCAGTCCCTGCCTTCGAGGCACCCCCCCATCCAGAAGAGAACAGACCCGTGTATAGATCACTGCAGCCCTTTAAATGAGGGCTGAGTCCACACATGTCCATGTGATGGGATAGCAGGCGGGAGGGCACCGGGGTCGTTTCCTCCAAGAGGTGACTTGGATCTGGGTCATGTGTGAGGGTTGGGGGCTGCCAGGCAGACAACAGAGGAGGGACCCCAGGCAGAGGACAAGTACAAAGGGAAAGAGAAGTAAAAAGGGAATCAGTGTGTGGTCTCACCTAGCCTAAGAGGTGGGTGCCCAGAGGAGAGGAAGAGGAGGAGAGAGGAAAGCTGGACCCAGGCTCAGAGGGGGGCAGGAGAGGACAGGATCCCAGCACCCTCAGAAAGGAGAGACAAGGTGGGGTTGGCAGGGGAGAGGGGACCCAGCAGGTGCTGAGCCATTGCAGAGGGCCGGGACAGAGGGGAGAGGGGAAGCAGCAGAGGCCTCCCTCAGGGTTTGAAATGAGGCCAGGTGCTGACAATGTTGTACAAAGCCTGCCCTGGTGACAGGGTGTTGCGGACATCACTGTGTCCCACCAGGAGGTAGTTGGGAGTCAGATACTTCTTGTCCACCGCACACTGGATCAGGTTCTTAGCTGCCTCCAGTGCTGCGGCATTGGGTGGAGTACCTGCAAAACACACGACATTCCAGAGCTCCCTGCCCAGGGCAGGACAAACTCTAGACACCACCTCGCACCACCACCGCAGAGCTAGTATATTCCCCTGTTGGCAACCATCCCAAAGGCAGAGGAAAACCAGGTCATCACGACTTCAGATTCCTCAGCCCCAAAATGCTTCTGGATAATTAAAATATACATAATACTAAGCCTTTCACAGCCTCCCAGTAGAAACCTGAATCAAATGGAGAGCCTTGGATAAAATACACATTACTCTGGGGATATGCAAACGTTTAGCTCAGTGGTTCTCAACCAGCTGCAATTTAAGCCCTCAGGGGACATTTGACAATGTGTGGAGACATTTTCAGTTGTCACCCTACAATGCACAGGATAATTCCCCACAACAAAGAATTATACAGCCCAAAATGGCAACAGTGCTGAGCGAGAGAAACCCTGGTTAGGCACAGGGTGTTTCCTGCTGCCCTCACATGCCCAGCCCCTGTGCCCCAGCCCTGTGTTCGGACCCACTCCTGGGTCATCTCCCAACCCTCACCCGATGCCCATTTTAGTATCAGCCTGAACCAGCCCCAGGGACATAACCTCCTTTTCCCGGAGGCAAAACGAAAGGCCCCTGAGCCTAAACAAACACTGGTCAAGAATTCTGAACAATGACAATTTGCACTGTGCACTCTTTTCTTTTTCTTTTATTCTTTTTGTTATACTTTTTTTTTTCTTTTCTTTTTTTTTGCACTGTGCACTCTTCATGCAGGGACACTGGCTTATCCGTGGCTTTGGCATGTATGGTGGACTGTCCCACATTGTTGCCATGATACCCAAGAACCAATACATTTGCTGAACTACCTAAAAATATGCACAAAGATCTTTTCCCCTTGCTCCACTCCTGCCTTGGGTATGAGAAGAAGAAAACATTTAGTCAGGTGTGGCACAGGTGGATTTAGGGTCACATTTTGTCTGGGGTTCACCTCTGGTCACACTCAGCTTCATCAAATGTCAAATCTGAAGCTGGGGGAACCCAGCAAGTGCAAGTCTTAAAAGGGTGCCTGTGGCTGGTGCCTTGTCTTCCATGTCTCTCATTTACAGGAATGGCCCATCTCAAAACTGTCCCCAACACTGCAATGACCCCACTGCCCAAAGCACTCACTTACCTGAGAAGGTGCCCATGAAGGCGATGCCCAGGGCGATGTCGTTGTAGCCAGGAGTGTGGGAGCCCTGGACAGTCCAGCCCACCCCTTCATAAATCACACCATCTTGGCCCACAAGGAAGCTGGAGAACCACAGGAAGAGATGGAGGTAAGCAAGGAAGAGAGGTACCCTGGGAACCAGGAAGTGTTTCATCTGTTCGGTCATTCACTCACTCATTCATTCATTCATGCCTTTACCCATCTGACAATGATTGAATATCTATTGGATGCCAAGCACTGAGTTATAGAGACAAATAAGTCAGGGTCCTTGCCAGAGGTGTGCTGGCAAACCAGCTCTCAGGAGGAAGATGGGCCCAGATTTATAGCATTTGCTAATTTCTATGATGTAAATGCTCCCATGGTAGGAGCACCGATGATTTAACCACCAGCTCGAAAGCTTCCTTAATGTCTAGCTCCAGTTCCAGCACGCCACTGCTGCCCTCAAGCAGCTGACAGTCTGTGCAGAAGACAGTGCCAGCTTTCAGTCCCTCCACACGGGTCTTACCCCACCTCACCACTGACCTCCTTACTTCAAAAGACAATGCACAGTTTTCTACCCTCGTCTTACTTCACCTCTCCGTACATTCAACCCTGTCAACCCCTCTCACCTCTTCCAAACAGCCTCTCCATTTACCATCCATCCCACCACCCTCTCTGGGCTGTTCCCCCTCAGCTGCTCTTCTCCTCAACCCTGTGCCCTTTCTTTAAATGTGGGGTTCCTCAGGACTCTGCCCTCAGCCCTCTTCTCGGCTCTCTCAACACACTCTCCCAGGACTAGTCCCTCCAACTCTTTGGCCTCAGTCGCCACCTGCTGCCAGTTGGATTGAGTGCTGTGAAAAGGTATGTTGAAGCCCTAACCCACATGCCTCAGAATGTGCCATTATTTGGAAATAGGGTCAGTGCAGATGAAATTAGTAATGATAAAATGAGGTTAGACTGGATTAGAGTGGGCCCTAATCCAAAATGGCAGGTGTCCTTATAAGAAGAGAGAAATCTGGACAACACAGACAGACATGGAGAGAAGAAATCCATGAGAGGATGGAGGCGGACACTGCAGGGCTGCCTCTGTGAGCCAAGGAGCGCCAAAGCTTGGGGCGCACCACCAGGAGCTAGGGAGAAGCAAGGAAGGCTTCTCCCTTATAGGTTTCAGAGGGATATGGCCCTGCTGACACCTTGATTTTGGACTTCTAAGCTCAAGAACTGTGAGGGATACATTTCTGTTGGTTAAGCCGCCTGGTTTGCCGTAATTTGTCACGGCAGCCTGAGGAAATTGATACACCATCTATGAAAGTCCAAATAGCCACAACATTGTGGGCCCATCTCCTTCCCCACCTGTTCCCCTTTTTCTAGGGTCCCTATCTTGGCGAAAGACACCACCTCACCCAGCCAGGAATATAGGCATTGGCCCACCATCTCACCCACTCATTAACCAAGACTCGTCAACTCTGTCCCCCAACCACTCTCGCTGATCCAGCCCTGCAGCTGTTAACCTCCAATGACCTCTCAAATTCCTCCATTCCCTCCATGACAGCTGTTGCCAACCCCTCCTGCCCAGCCTGCTGCACTGTCCTTAGACTGATCTCACTGTACACAGTTTTTCCCTTTTTCAATCTGATCTGGAGGCAGGAGCTAGAGCAGTCTTACTAAAGCAAAAATCTTATATCAAAAGATTGTGATACAGGCTTGTATTACTCAAGACACAATTGACCAATCAACTGAGTCTTGACCAACTGGTGGCAAACAGAGTTCAAACCCCATAACTTAAGTGACAGCATACTTCACACTATGGCCGCACTTGCCCCACCAGCGGCAGCTTTCACCACACCCCTCTTTGGCATCTATTTATAGCACACTAAACTCCTCTCAGCTCCAAGCTTTTCCACGGGCTGTTCCCTCTGCCTCTAATCTCCCCACCCTTCTTCCTCTGACTAGCCCCCACTCACTCTTTAGGACCCAGCTAGTGTGCTACCCCTCAGAAAGAGCTTCCTTCACACCCATTCCCCTGGCAACCAAAGCAGGGGTGAGAAACGCACCCTGATTGTAAGCTGTGCACTCTCTATCGGGAAGCTTAACGAACCATATTAGGACCTAGGTGTTCGATTCTCTGGCATCTTCATTAGAATATAATCACCAGGAAGGCAAGAACCTATCTATGCTACATCTCATGGTGTCTCCAAAGTCCTGCCTAGTGGCTGGCACAGAGGAGGCCCTTGTGTTTCAATGAATTATAATTTAGGAGCAAGTGAGTGTTTAGTGCTGACTACAGATCATCTCAGGGTAAGGAATAACACATTTGGAAAGTTATGGTGGAGGGGGACATGATAAAAAGGTCAAAGTCCAGGGATAGGTAACTGCCCTCTGAAACTGGAATTGGAAACTTAAAAGGACATCTTCAGCCTCTATCATTTTCCATTTTATGGTTTCCAAATTTATAGCCAATTTTCTAGTCTCTATTCTGATTAAAGAGAGTAATGCTGTGGTTAATCTTGCATGGCAGAAACTAGCAAATCACTTGATAGATCTTGGAGGAAAAGTTTTCTCCTTTCGTCGTTAGGGTGGTATTAATATTGAGATGGAGAGAAGAGAGGCAGACAGCCCAGAAGCATATACCAAGTAATGGTAAATCCATCTAAGGCGGGCCACTGCATACAGCTGTGCAGGTTGCACCCTGCACAAGTTGTCTGGCTTGAGGGCAAGCAGGGACCAAAATCCAGCTGCACACACTACACTGTGGCCGCCCCTAGAGGAAGGGGCTCCTTTTATTGATGTATACAAATAGGTTATCTGGGCTAGTGGTGGCCCCTTCTGAGACGTAAAATTCAGTATGATTGTTTCTGATGGGACGTTAGATGGAGACTAACTCTGAATGTCTTATCTGCAAGCTATGAAAGCATCTTTCAAGATGTTTCTACACTTCTTTGAAGTCAGGGTGTTCTTATTAAAGACCACAGTGGGGGCGGATGTGGCTCAAATGGTTGGGCATCCATCTGCCATATGGAGGGACCTGGGTTCAATTGCCCGGAACCTCCCGGTAAAATTTTTTAAAAATATGGAAGGCGCGCATGCCGCCAGTCCCCACGCGCGGGCGGGCCAGGCCCCACCAAGCCACACAGGAAGATGATGACGTGGCAGGGGGGAGACGCAGGGGGGAGCCAGGACAAGACGCGCTGAAAAACCAGGGGCTGAGGTGGCACAGGTGGCAGAACGCTTCTCTCCCACATCGGAGATCCCCGGGATTGAATCCCGGTGAGGATGGGAGGAGAGGGATGGGAGGAAAGGGCAGGAAACAGACACGGGGGGTTGCCCAGCGAATGGACACAAGACAGTAAAGGCGGGGGGAGGGGTGTGGTTTAAAATGAATAAAGTAAATAAATAGATAAATAAATCTTTTTAAAAAAATGATCACAGGCCTTGGATTAGAAAAATCAAAATATAGTATCTGGTCTCTCACCCCACCTTCAGACAGGAAAGATATTCTCCCCATCAAGATGGACAATTTTTCAATCCAGAGAAAGAGCATTGGGAGCCAGGGCCTGAGCCCCCGAGCCAGAGGCGATTACATACAGAAGGCACAATTCTTCCATTATCTTCTGCACAATCTTGCATGCATACTACTTCCACTACTATCTTCTCAGTAGAGTCTTGGCCTCCATCATGTCAATGTTACCTTTAAGGGGTTCACATTTTGAGGACATGCACAGGGGGAAGTACTACTCCCTTAGCTATGTCTTAAATAAGACCCACCTAAGGTCGTGTGAGAAATCAACGTGGTCATATTTAAACCCCCTCTCATATGGCGAGCACTCAATAAATGTTAGCTCCCTTCCTCTTTCCATCAACAGTTCAGTTCCTGCCCCCAAGAGAAAAGAAATCCATGTGTCCTCAGGACCACTTACTTATACCCAATGTCACATGAGCCATATCTGTCACGGACTAAGGACTGGATATCTCGGACCAGCAGGCGACACTCCTCCGACACGTTGCAGGTTCTCCCAGCAGTATGGATGATGATGACATACTTAGCTGGGAGCTTCATCTCGGGGCAGCGGCTCTCCCCGGCCTCCCAAGCAGACCGCGGGACAATGCCAGGGCAAGCTGCGGGGGGTAAAAACATGGACGTGGGAGATGCATTTTGCCCACCCATCAATCAGCCACCGCACTCCTGAAGGCCGACACAATCCTCAGCATCCCCTGACATCCCCACAACCCTCCAGGAACCCTAACCTGACCCAGCAGTGCCCAGAAGCTCTCAGACTGGCCCACCTGGGGATGGATATGTTGGCACCAAGTGATTGGAGTCAAGGGTAGGAACCAAAGAGCTACGGATTCTGACAACAACCAACAGAACCCAAAGGACAAGGAGAGTGTTGATCCCGAGGGGACATGGATATTTTATTTCAAGGACAAAGTGTACTTATCTGCACGACTTTTATCAAATGTATGTATGTATGTATGTGTGCATGTGTGGCAGGGCCTTTTGGGGAAAACCAGCTGAATTTTCATCTGAAATCATGACTTTAAGAGTCATTTGTAATCCATAAATCTCTCTGTCAGCATAAGAGATCATTAATATTGACAGAGGGCACCATTCCAAAGGCAGAGATCAAATTTATTCAGATTTAATATAATAGATTAAAAAATAAAAAACGTTAGGATCAAGAAAGGGTGGAAAGTGCTTATTAACTTTACTGTTTTTGATATTGCTGCTCATTAATCCCAAAACAGTATCTAGCTCTGCACTTGAGTCTATCAGTGTTGTTCTAGTTTTCATATTCAAAAAGCAGTGCGTGTGTGTTTGCACGTTTGTGTGCACACGCACCTATATATAAACATGTGTATAAATGTCTCCTCTCCCTTTTTGTGCTTTTTAAATTCTCCGTAGCACTTTTCGCCATATAACCTACCAAATATTTTACTTATTTGCTTATTGTCTTTCTCTGCCCTCTAGATTGAAACTTCATGAGGGCAGGAGTTTTGTGTGATTTGTTCCTTGCTGTATTTTCACTACCTAGTAGGTGCTCAATAAATAATTCTTGAATGATTGAAGATATGACAGTATAAGATAGTGATTTCAGTGGTAGATGAGGATTGTGGTTGATAATATAAATACAAGAATGTTCCTCCATTACAAGGTATTAAGAATATGATGATCCATGGGAAAAATACAACTAATGTAACTTATAGACTATAGTTAACAATACAATAATATTTTTGAATCAAATGCTAAAGGTAAAAAAAAAAAGAAGAATATGGGATTTCGTTTTATGAGATGTGAATATGATCAAGAAATTTTTTTTCAGTTTCTTTGTTAGCAGACCTTGGTCATGTCATTTGACCAATCTATGCTGATTTATTTGTCTTTTGAAATGCTAGAGAAACAATTGAGTTTGTTATTAGGATTGAATAAGGTAAATGTGCCTTGACAGGATTTTCTTAAACTAATGCTTCCATGATTTGTTAAGCTGCCTTTTGTCTATTTTATAGTTTGAAGTTGAAATAAAGTTGTTTTTTTTTAAAGTATACATGTGTACATATATTACACCAGGGGTAACCCCTTGGCTCTACCCTTCTAGGAATCCTGGAGGGCCCCCTGTCCAGGTTTGCTGGCCCTAAAGGTTAGAAGGTTGGTCGGTATGTCCCCTGTCAGAGGAATCCAATGAGAGTGCAACCAGAAAGGTCACTCCCAAAGGCCTTTGGAGTTAGGGGGATCGAGTCTGGAGGGAGGGCCAGGTGCGGGTGAAGGTCTCACCTTTCTTTGGGGTTCCCTTCTGTGGAGGCACCAGGCAGTTCTCGCCTTTCACAAGAAGCGGCTGATGATACCTGGGCGACAGGTGGCCCTTCTGGACAGCGTGGGAGATCAGGCCCTCCATGGCTGACAGAGCGGCGGGGCTGGGGCTGTGGCCTGGCAGAGAGCATAGGCTGTGAGAAGCCTCGATCCAGCCTGAGTTCCAGGGGAGCTGTGGGGGAGGATGAGATGCCCTGCCAGCCCTGGCACGGCCGTGGAAGGGAAAAGGGGAACAGGCTCATCCCCCCAGGTCGGAAAGCCTGAAGGTCAAGGGTCCACCTGGACCAGTAACTGCCCAAGATTTCATTCATTGTTTCCCTCTCTCTGAGGAAGAGCTGAGCGGCAGCACCACACTACAGAGTGCCCACCTGGCCAGGTCAGGGTTTCCTGCTGCTGGAGCTCCCGCTTCGCTCTTCCAGGCATGTGCTGGGTTCTTTAGCTGCATTAACTCATTTAATGCTCATCACAGACCTCTGTAGTAGATGCTATTATTTGCCCCATTATTCACAAAGAGGGCGTGAGGCGCCAAGAAGTACTTGCTCGAGATCCCACAGCTAACAAGTAGTAGAGGCACGGATCACAATGAGGGGCCATGGAAACTACGCCAGGCTGACACAAGGAGTCCTCTGGGATGCTGGAAAACACCAGCGGTGGGACTAGAAGATAGGGGCTCTTGTTCTGATTCCTCTCCTTTCAGGTGGGTCACCTTGTGCCATTTGCCCTCTGAAACTCAGGCTGCATCTGTGTATAAGAATTGACTCGCTAACTCCTGCCCCCCAGAGGGGCATTAACGCCCCCTCGCCGTCTAGATCCCTGTCTGGGCTCTCTCCAATGGTATTGGGAGAAGAAAACGAGGAACCAGATGTGCGAGAGCTTTGTGAACAGTGCAGGGTGCACAGATTCGATGGAATGGCCTTAGAGCAGGTATGTTAGGATTCAGAGGGGGCATAGAGTGAAGAAAGCAGAAGGGATTTCAGAGACTGGAGGCTTCAGAGTGGTTGAAAAAAAATGGTATAGGCCAGAAGAAGAGGAGCCTGCAGCAGAGGCGGAGAAGGAAGCCGAGAAGTAGGACCACCAGAATGTGGCATGTTGCAAGAGAAAGGGAGATTCCAAGAGAGAGTGGATCACCAGGCAACTGCAGTAAAGGCTGAGAAGACAGCAGAGCGGTGAAAGGAGAGAGCAGGACAAAGACTGTAGATGACTCTTTGGAGAAGGGTCAACTGGAGATGACTATTACCTTCCTTGGGGCCGAAAAAGGCAAAGCCCAGGGAGCTGTTGTTGTAGCCGAGAGTGTGGCGGCCTTGGAGGTCCCAGCCTACACCTTCATACACACCGCCGTCATCCCCAACCAGGAAGCTGCCGGTCAAGGAAATGCAGGTTTCACGGCTGCCTCTGGGGCACATCTCCATGAGAGGAAACCATTTACCCATTCTAAAAAGGTAGAAGGGCTCAAGCCATATTCACAAAAAGGAATTTGCATGGGCTCTTCCCAAACAATGGATAGAGTAAGTCATTTTTGCTAGTCGTTAGAATTCAGAAGTACCAACTCCCGTGCACTTGACCTCCCTCCCTTGTTCAGAAGCTTGGGCTTTATATAAATCACTGCAGGCTTGGAAGGAGAAGAGGTCCTGACACCTCCACAGTAACTAACACAGAGCCAACCATGTAATGTAAGATTCTTCTCCACCTCCACCTTCCATGGCTCCCCTCCCTCTTCCAAAATGCATGCTGCCTGTGTAATCCCCACACATGTTGCTCATTTGATTTCTCCCTGCCAAGGTCACTGACCTAAGTAGGCTTCCCGTGAAGTAACACCTGAGACAAGGACCTAAAGCCAGAGGGAGGGAGCAAACAGTTGGAACAAGAGGAAACACAGCAAAGCATGCAGAA
>JAQZBX010093094.1:0-12193 GCA_029593785.1 Cabassous unicinctus
TGTATCAATCATTGCAATATCATGCACAATGATTACAATGTCTCAAATATGACCCATGTTACACTTATTGTTCCCTCTCTTTTTTCTCAGAACCTCTTCTGACCACTGTCTTTATATCAATATAATTTCTTCCATTACTAGAATAATAATAATTCTAATTTAGTCCACTCACTGGTGATAAATTTTAATTTGAACACCAGTGAGTTTACTGCGTGGATGGCTGTTTACATCTGCATCAATCAGAGAAATTACATTATCAATGGGTGACGCTTTTATCCAATCAGTTGAATGCCTTAAAAGGGGAAGTGATTTCAAAATTCAGAAAGAATTTCCCAGCTCATCATTGGACAGCCAACTTCTCCCAGAAACTCATCAAGGACCTTTCATGAGACTTTCATTGGAGCCCCTGGTTTGCAGCCTGCCTGTGGAACATGGACTTGTGCATCCTCATGGTCGCATGAAAGACTCTTTTAAAATCTCATATTGTTGACAGATATCTCTTGTTGATTCTGTTTCCCGAGAGAACCCTGACTAATACAGCTTGGTACCAGTAATGGGGTGGTTCTTGAGAAACAGAGTCTTAAACATGGATGTCTGAGGTGATTCTGGGAGTTTTGTAATTGGCTCTCTACTCTAATTGGACTCAGAGGTACTAATGACTCCCTTTCCAATAAAGAAGAGGTTGCTAACAGTCCGTGGTGTGAGTTGGCAATAGAAATACACAAAATAGCATCACTGGATTCCCCTACTTCCATGCTTATAAGAAACAAGGATCTGGGTGAGAGTGTTTTCAACACCTTAACAGAATTTTGTGGAGTCAATAAGTATAATGATGTTGGCTGGCTCCTCCTAGATACTCTGGATATAGTTACAAAAGAAAGAGATGAGCTAAAGTCTTCAAATTTGAAACTTAAATGCTGCATGAATGATATGAAAGTTTCTAATTGTGCCTTGAAAGAAAATCTTGTCTCCTGTAGCCACAGACTTGAGATCTCTGAGAATCAAACCCAGACTTTCATTGTACGACTAGCAGAATTACAGAGGAATCTAAAATCTCATCCTCACAGGGTTTCTGCAATTAAAGTGAAGGCATTGATTGGAAAGGAGTGGAATCCCGAGAATTGGGATGGAGACATATGGGATGATGATAATATTGGTGGAGACATTGGAACCCTAAATTCTGCTGAGACTTTACCAAATTAACTTGTAATGGCCTGCCCTGTGGAGACCACACCTTGTCAACCTTGTATCATCCAGCCTCCAGCCTGCCCCAGGGAGTCTGGACCACCTCCCAGTCATGTGGCAGGTACCAGCCAAACTCTAGCATGCACAGCAAAATTTCCAGTGTGCCCTGAGGAATCTGTCTTCCAACCCCTACATGAAGAAGTTAATCCTATCTCACCAGACGAAAATGCAAAGGAATGCTCCGAGGTCAGTAGCCTGCAAGACATCTCTAATCCTTCTCCTTATGCACAACGCCCACCCCTCTTGTCTTTGAGACCCATTACTAGACTAAAATCACAACAAGCCCCCAAAGGTGAAATACAAAATGTGACCCATGAGGAAGTATGCTATATTCTGAAAGAACTGCATGAGTTTTCCAACTTATATAGACAGAAATCAGGGGAAAAGTGTGGGAATGGATACTAAGGGTATGGGATAATGGTGGAAGGAATATAAAGTTAGATCAAGCTGAATTTATTGATATGGGCCCACTAAGCAGGAATTCTGGATTCAACACTGTAGCTCGAGGGCTTAGAAAGGGCTCTAATAGTTTGGGTGACTGACTGAAGCATGGACCAAGCAATGGACTAGCATGTCTGGTGATGAGATGCCCAATTTGCCCTGGTATACAGTAGATGCCAGGATTCTAAGGCTTAGAGAGATTGGAATGCTAGAATGGGGTTACCATTTGAGACATGCCCACCCACCCCAGGAATGTCCAGAGGATACACCTTTAACCAGGACCTTGAGGAATAAATTTGTGAGACTAACTCCATCTTCTCTGAAGAGCGTTGTGGTTGCTTTTCTCTGCAGTTCAGATATTACTTTAGGAGGGGCTGTAATGGAATTGGAATCCTTAAACATTAGGGGATGATTGGATCTCGGTCAGGCAAAAGTCAAGTATAGGCAGTTAATTGCCAAAGGCAAGGTGGGCGTGGCTACTGCAATGAAAGATTCAAAACAGCACACAGAATAGTCTGAGTCGCATGCAGTTATGGCGTTGGCTAATAGATCATGGGGTACCTAGAAGTGAAATACATGGGCAGTCTACTAAATTTCTTCTGGATCTCTATAAGCAGAAGAGTTCTAGGTCAAGTGAACAAAATCCTAACTCAAATTACAGATACAGAGAATCACAGCCCCTTAATCAATTCTCAGACTTGAGACAGTTTACAGACTCAGAGCCCCTTGAATGAGGAGAAGGCCAGGTCCCCTTGGGGAAGGATCCTATGAAACTGCCAAAAATTTATACTGTTTATCTTCCTCCCACCCTTCCCCAGGAAACCTACAGCCTTTTGCTAGAGTAACTGTGCATTGGGGAAAAGGAAATGATCAGACATTTTGGGGATTATTAGACACTGGCTCTGAAGTGACAATTCCAGGGAACCCAAAACATCACTGTGGTCCACCAGTCAGAGTAGGGGCTTATGGATGTCAGGAGATTGATGAATTTTAGCTCAGGTCCATCTCACAGTGCATCCAGTGGGCTCCTGGACCCATTCTGTGGTTATTTCCCCAGTTCCAGAATGCATAATTGGAGTAGACATACTCAGTAACTGGCAGAATCCCCTCACTGGATCCGTGACTTGTGGAGTGAGGGCTATTATGGCTGGAAAGGCTAAGTGGAAGCCTCTAGAACTGCCCCTGCCTAGCAAAATAGTAAATCAAAGGCAGTACCAGATTCCTGGAGGGATTGCAGAGATTAGTGCCACCATCAAGGATTTGAAGGATGCAGGGGTGGTGATTCCCACCACATCCCCATTCAACTCTCCTATTTGGCCTGTGCAGAAAACAGATGGATCTTGGAGGATGACAGTAGATTATCCTAAACTTAACCAGGTGGTTACTCCAATTGCAGTTGCTGTCCCAGATGTGGTATAATGGCTTGAGCAAATCAACACTTCCCCTGGTACCTGGTATGCAGCTGTTGATCTGGCAAATGCTTTTTTCTCCATTGCCATTAGTAAGGACCACCAGAAACAGTTTGTTTTCAGCTGGCAAAGCCAGCAGTTTACCTTCACTGTCCTGCTTCAGGGGTATATCAACTCTCCAGCCCTATGTCATAATATTGTCCGCAGGGACCTTGATCATCTCTCCCTCGCATGAGACATCACACTGGTCCATTATATTGATGATATCCTGTTGATAAGACCTACTGAGCAAGAAGTAGCAAAGTCTCTTGATTTATTGGTAAGGCATTTGCATGAGAGAGGATGGGAGATAAATCCAACAAAAATACAGGGTCCTTCCACCTCAGTGAAATTTCTAGGTGTCCAGGGATGTGGAGCCTGTCGAGATATCCCTTCTAACGTAAAGGATAAGCTGTTGCACCTGGCCCCTCCTATGACCAAAAAGGAAGCACAGCGCTTAGTTGGCCTCTTTGGATTTTAGAGACAACACATTCCTCACTTAGGTGTGCTACTCCAGCCCATTTACTGAGTGACTGGAAAAGCTGTTAATTTTGATTGGGTACTGGAGCAAGAGGAAATCCTGTGACAGGTCTAGGCTGCTGTGCAAGCTGCACTACCACTTGGACCATATGATCCAGCAGATCCAATGGCATTGGAAGTTTCAGTGGCAAAATAGAGATGCTGCCTGGGGCCTTTGGCAAGCCCCTATAGGGGAATCACAACGCAGACCCTTAGGATTTTGGAGCAAAGCCTTGCCATCCTCTGCAGAAAACTATTCCCCTTTTGAGAAATAGCTTTTGGCTTGCTACTGGGCCTTAGTAGAGACTGAATGCTTAACCATGGGCCATCAAGTTACCATGAGACCTGAGTTGCCTATCATGAGCTGGGTATTGTCTGGCCCACCAAACCATAAACTTGGGCATGCACAGCAGCAATCCATAATAAAGTGGAAGTGGTATGTACGAGATAGGGCTCAAGCAGATCCTGAAGGCACAAGTAAGTTACATGAGGAAGTAGCCCAAATCCCATGGTCACCACCCCTGCTATGTTACCTTCTCTTTCCCAGCCCACAGCTTTGGCCTCTTGGGGAGTCCCTTACAATCAGTTGACTGAGGATGAGAAAACTCGGGCATGGTTTACAAATGCTTCTGCATGATATGCAGGGACCACCCGAAAGTGGACAGCTGCAGCACTGCAGCCCTTTTCTGTGACATCCTTGAAGGATAGTGGTGAGGCCAAATCCTCCCAGTGGGCAGAGCTTGAACAGTGCATCCAGTTATTCATTTTGCTTGGAAGAAGAAATAGCCAGAGGTGCAGTTGTACACTGATTCATGGGCTGTTGCCAATGGTTTGGTTGGATAGTCAAGGACTTGGAAGGAACATGATTGGAAAAGTGGTGACAAGGAGGTCTGGGGAAGAGCTATGTGGATAGATCTTTCTGAGTGGGCAAAAAACATGAACATATTTGTGTCCCACATGAATGCTCACCAGAGGGTGACTTCAGCAGAGGAAGAGTTTAATAATCAAGTGGATGAGATGACCCGCTCTGTGGCTCATGCTCAGCCTCTTTCCCCAGCCACTCCTGTCATTGCCCAATGGGCTCATGAAAAAAAAATTGACCATGGAGGTAGTGATGGAGGCTATGCATGGGCTCAGTAACATGGATTTCCCCTCACCAAGGCTGACTTGGCTACAGCCACTGCTGAATGCCCAATCTGCCAGCAGCAGAGACCTACACTCAGCCCCAGGTATGGCACCATTCCTTGAGGTGGCCAGCCTGCTACCTGGTGGCAGGTTGACTACATTGGGCCACTTCCACCATTGAAGGGGCTGCAATTTGTTTTAACTGGAATAGACACATACTCTGGCTATAGGTTTGCATTTCCAGGACTCAATGCTTCTTCCAAAACTGCCATCCGTGGACTTACCAAATGTGTTATCTACCACCATGGCATTCCACACAGCATTGCTTCTGATCAAGGAATCCATTTCACAGCAAATGATGTGCAGGAATGGACACATGCCAATGGAATTCACTGGTATTACCATGTTCTCCATCAGCCTGAAGCAGCTGGATTAAAAGAATGGTGGAATGGTCTTTTGAAGACTCAATTAGGGCACCAACTAGGTGGAAATACCTTGCAGGGCTGGGGCAATGTTCTCCAGGAGGCTGTGTATACTCTGAATCAGCATCTTCTCTATGTGCTGTTTCTCCCATAGCCAGGATTCATGGGTCCAGTAATCAAGGGGTGGAAATGGGGATGGAAACACTCACTATTACCCCTAGTGACACACTAGGAAAATTTTTGCTTCCTGTCCCTGCAACCTTAAGCTCTGCGGTTCTACAGTTTTTAGTCCCAAAAGGAGGAGTGCTGTCACCAGTGAACACAACAGTAATTCCATTGAACTTGAAGTTAAGACTGCCACCTGGCCACTTTGGGCTCCTCTTACCTGTGAATCAACAGGCAAAGAAAGGAATTACTATACTGGCTGGTGTGATTGATCCTGACTATCAAGGGGAAATAAGACTACATCTACATAATGGGGGTAAAGAAGAGTTTGCCTGGAATGCAGGAGATCCTCTAGGGCGTCTCCTAGTGCTGCCATGCCCTGTGATTAAAGTCAATGGAAAACTGCAACAAACCAATTCAAGTAGGACTAACAATGGCCCAGAAAGTTCGGGAATGAAAGTTTGGGTCTCCCCACCAGGCAAAGAACCACGGCCAGCTGAAGTGCTTACTGAAGGTAACAGCAACGTGAAATGGGTAGTGGAAAAAGGTAGTGATAAATATGAACTTTGACCATGTGACCAGTTACAGAAACGAGGACTGTAATAGTCATGAACCCTTCTTCTTTATTTTGTTATGAGTATGATTGTATATGTACACAAAACTAATTTATTGTTTTCTTCCCCAACCTTTTCCCCTATCATATGAAAAGTTGTATTAATTCCATGTTATATTATTTAAGGATGTCATGTTTAAGAGTGAATATTACCCAAGGACTAACACCCTATTCTGTGGGGAATTAATGCATTTCTGGTTGTATGCAGGGGAATCGAACATTGTTAGGTGGAAATATATATGTATGCTTGTCTGTTATTGTTTTTACTTAGAGATTAAGTATGGATTAGGGTAATGTGTATGAGTGCCAAGTTGACAAGGGGTGGACTGTGATGGTTAAGCTAATGTGTCAGCTTGGCCAGGTAATTGTTTCCAGGTGTTTGTTCCAGCAAGCACTGGGCTAATTGTAATACAAGAGCATTTATGGACTTCTATCACCAGTGACATTACTGCATGGATGACTGATTACATCTGCAGCAATCAGGGAGATTACATTATCAATGGGTGATGCTTTTATCCAATCAATTGATTGCCTTAAAAGGGGAAGTGATTTCAACATTCAGAGAGAATTTCCCAGCTCGTCGTTGCACAGTCAGCATTTCCCAGAAACTCATCAAGGACCTTTCATCAGACTTTCATTGGAGCCCCTGGTTTTCAGCCTGCCTGCAGAACCTGGGCTTGTGCATCCACACGGTTGCATGATAGACTCTTTTAAAATTGCATATTATTGACAGATATCTACTGTTGATTCTGTTTCCCGAGAGAACACTGACCAATACAACTAATATCTGATAAAATAAACATTTAATGCAAAACTATTTTAATAGACAAAGAAGACCACTATACATTCATAAAAGTGATAATCTATCAAGAAGAAAAAACAATCATAAACATTTTTGCACCTAACCAGGATGCCTCAAAATATATAAGGCAATCACTGGAAAAAGTAAGTTGAGAAATAGATGCCTCTACAATAATTGTGGGGGATTTATTACACCGTTAGAAAATTTGGACACAGAATAAATAAAGAAACAAGTACCTTGAGTAATACTTTAGATGATCTGGACCTAATAGACATATACAGAATATTACACCCAAATATGGCAAGATATATGTTCTTCTCCAGCGCACATGGATCATTCTCCAGGATAGACCACATGCTAGGCCACAGAACAACTCTCAATGAATTCAAAGAGATTGAAATTATAAAAAGTAATTTTTCTGACCACAATGGAATGAAGCTGGAAATCAGTAAGGGCCAGAGAACCAGATTAGGCACAAAGATATGGAAGTTAAACAACACACCCTTAGGCAAACTGTGGGTCAAGGAGGAAATTGCAAAAGAAATCAGTAACTACCTTGAAACACAAAAAAGTGACAACAAAAGTATCAAAACCTATGGGATACAGCAAAAGCTATACTGAGAGGGAAATTCATAGCCATAAGTACCTATATTAAAAAGGGAAAAAGCACTGAAATCAAACACCTAACTGTACACCTGGAAGGATTAGAAAAAGAAACACAAACTAACCCCAAAACAAGTAGAAAGAAGGAAACAACAATTATTAGAGAAGAGCTAAATGAAATTGAAAATAAGAAAGCACTGGAGAAAATAAATCCACAAGCTGGTTCTTTGAGAAGAATAATAAAATTGACAAACCCTTAGCTCATCTAACAAAGAAAAAGAGAGAAGATGCAAATACATAAAGTAAGAAATGAGGAAGTGGTTATCTCTGTTGATCCCATAGAAATAAAGGGTTTCATAAAAGGACACAGAAAAATTGTATGCCAACAAGATGGATAATTTAGAGGAAATGGAAATATTCCTAGAAACACACAAGCAACGTACATTGATAAAAGAAGAAATTGAACTCAACAGACAAATCACAACTAACAAGGTAGAATTAGTCATGCAAAACCTCCCAATTATGTAGCTCCCAAGACCAGACAGCTTGACAGGTGAATTCTACCAAACATTCTGGAAAGAATTAACACCAATCCTGCTTAAACTTTTCCAAAAATAGAATTGGATGAATATTGCCTAACTCATTCTATGATGCCACAATCACCCTAATTCCACAGCTAAACACACCACAAGAAAGGAAAACTATAGACCAATCTCCCTAATGAGCCTAGATGCTAAAATCTTCAACAAAATAATTGCTAATCATATTCAACAGCACATCAAATGAATTATAAACCATGACCAGTTGGGTTTCATCCCCAGTATGCAAGGCTGCTTCAATTTAAGAAATCCAATCAATGTACTACATCACAAAAAGAGATCCAAAGAAAAAAATCACATGATCAGCTCTATAGATGCTGAAAAAGCATGACAAAATACAGCAACCTTTCCTGATAAAAACACTTCAAAAATTGGAAAAGAAGGAAATTTCCTCAACATGATAATGGTTATATATGAAAAAACCCACAGCTAACATCCTATTCAATGGTGAAATCCTAAAGGCTTTCCCACTAAGATTTGGTACAAGACAAGGATGCCCACTTTTACCACTCCTATTTAGCATTGTGTTAGAAGTATTTACTTAGGCAAGAAAAAGACAAACACCATCAAATTAGAAAGCAAGAAGTAAAAATTTCACTATTTGCAGATGACATGATCCAATATATAGAAAGCCCTGAGAAATCTATAAGAAAGCTTCTAGAGATTATAAATGAGTTCAGTAAAGTGGCAAGTTATAGTATCAATGTGCAAAACCAGTAACATTTCTTTACACCAATGATGAGCCAATTGAGGAGGAAATCAAGAAAAAAATCTCATTTACAATAGCAACTAAAAAAATCAAATACCTAGGAACAAATTTAAATAAAGATGTAAATGATTTGTACATAAAAAACTACACAACTCTGTTAAAGAAAATCAAAGAAGACCTAAATAAATAGAAGAATATTCCCCATTCATGGACAGGAAGACTTAACATCATTAAGATATCTATGCTACCCAAACTGATTTACAGATTTAATGCAATCCTTATAAAAATTACCACAGCATTTTTCATTTATTTGGAAAAGCTAACTATGAAATTTATTTGAAAGAGCAAGGGGCCCCAAATAGCCAAAAAATTATTGAAAAAGAAAAATGAAATTGGAGGAATCACATTGTCTGACTTTAAAACATACTACAAAGCTACAGTGGTTAAAACTGCATGGTATTGGCAAAGGGATAAACATGCTGACATATGGAACCAAATTCAGAATTCTGGTATAGATCCCTACATATACAGTCAAATGATATTCAACAAGGCCACCAAGCCCACTCAACTGGGAAAGAATGGCCTCTTCAACAAATGGTGCTTGGACAACTGGATATCCATAACCAAAAGAATGACAGAGTAATACCACCTCACATCTTATACAAAAATTAACTCAAGATGGATCAAAGATCTAAATAAAAGAGCCAAGACCATGAAGATCTTGGAAGATATTATAGGGAAACCTCAAAAAGATTGTTTATTAGTAAAGGGTTTCACGAACTTTACACCCAAAGCACAAGCAACAAAAGAAAAAATTGATAAATGTGACTTCCTCAAAATTAAAAGCATTTGCATCTCAAAGGAGCTTTTCAAGAAAGTGAAAATAAAGCCTATTCAATGGGAGAAAATATTTGGTAACCATATATCTGATAGGGGCTAAATCCAGCATATATAAACAAATCCTACACCTCAAAAATAATGACAACCAACAAAATTTAAAAATGGGCAAGTGATTTGCATAGACACTTCTCCAAAGAAGAAATACTAATGTCTAAAGAGCACATGAAAAGATGTTCAAAATCATTAGCTATTGGGGATTTGCAAATCAAAACCACAATGCAAATTGAAACACTTATTAGACTGGGAGGCTATTTTAAAAAACAGAGGACTTCAAATGTTGGAGAGGATGTGGAGTAATGGGAACACTTAGCCACTGCTAGTGGGAATGTAAAATGATGCAGCCATTGTGGAGAACAGTTTGATGGTTCCTCAGGAAGCAAACTATAGAACTGCCATATGATCCAGCAATCTCATTGCTGGGTATATACCCAGAAAATTTGAAAGCAGGAACATGAACAGAAAAGTGCACACCAATGTTCACAACATCATTACTTACATGTGCCAAAAGTTGGAAATGACTGAAATGTCCATCAACAGATGAATGGATAAACAAATTGTGGCATTTATATACAATGGAATATTACTCAGGTTTAAGAAGGAATGCAGTATTAACATACTGGATAACATGGATGAATCTTGAATACCTTATGTTTGCTGAAGCAACTCAGGCATTGAAGGACAAATATTACATGACCTCACTAATATGAATTAAGCAAATTGAGCAGACTCACAGAGCTAGGATCTGGAAGATAGATTTGCAGGAGACAGAAAGGTAGAAGAAGGTTGTGAGTCAATGCCCATGTGGGCAAAATCTACAATAAAGTGAAAGGGTGTAGTTGGGCAGTTGAGGAGCTTAACAGTGGTACAGTGACACTATTGGGCTGGGTGATGCTGATTTGAGAGAGGGGATTGGGGGAGGGTGGGTTGGATTGTCCATGGAAGTGGGGGGAGGGTTGGGAGAGGGGGCAGGTGAACTATGGGGATTTGTAGGTATGTAGCTGAAACTACAACTTTGGGAATGTTCTTTCGGAAAATAATGCAGGGAAGGGTTACTGGTTTAAGCTGTTGAATATGGGGGACATGCAGGACAGGGCACACCTGGGGCAGGCTTCTAGGGAGTGTTAGAATTCATCTTGTTATACTGTGCTTTATCAGCAGGTGGAGGCTCACATAATAAGTGGGAAGGCGTTGGACTGCCATCCTGGGGAGACCTGCTATTATCTGAAATAGAGGGGTGGGAGGTGAGGTATATGGGAATCGCCTATATTTTAATGTGAAATTTATGTAATCTAAAGCTTCTTTAAAAATAAGGAAAAAAGGGAACAAATGATGGAATTCAAAAAAATGGATAAAGGACCTAAATATAAAAGCCAAAACCATAAAACTATTAGAAGAAAATACATGGAAACATCTTCAAGATCTTCTGATTGATAGTAATTTCTTAGATGATAAACCCAAAGCACAAGCTACAAAAGAGAAAGTAAATGAATGGGATTGTCTCAAAATTAAACATTTTGGCAGTGGATGTGGTTCAAGTGGTTGAGCTTCCACCTTCCACTTGGGAGGCACTGGGTTCAATGCTGGTGCCTTCTGAAAAAACAAAAACAAGCAACAAGCAAAACATGAAAAAACCAACTCAGAGAAGCCAACGTGGCTCAGCAGTTGAGTGCTGGCTTTCCACCACATACAAGTTCCTGGGCTCAATCCCCAGCCCCAAGTACAGCAAAAAATTAAAATTAAAAAATAAACATTTTAAACATCTCTGCATTTCAAATAATTTCATTTAAAAGGTGAAAAAAACTGTCAACTCAATGGAAAGAAATCTTCAGAAATGACATATTTGATAAGGGATTGGTTTCCATGTTAAATAAACAGATCATACAACTAAATGACAAAAATAACATGTAACCAAATTAAAAAATGGACAAAAGAAATTGGAATGCTTAGGCAAATGTGTCTACTGTGCCTGGTAATTTCCCCCTTTTTTTGATCAGGGAAGCACTGGGGTAATTGTAATACAAGAAAATTTATGGACTTAATTCACCAGTAAGTTTATTGCATAGATCACCGATTACATCTACAGAAAACCAAAGAGATTGCCATTAACAATGAGTGAGCTTTTATTCAATCAGTTGAATGTCTTAAAAGGGGATGTGATTTCAGCTTTCAGAGAGAATTTTCCTGCTTGACTTTGGACAACAAATGTCTCTTGGGAACTCATCAAGGACTTTCATTGGAGCCCACGGTTTGCATGGCAAATTATTTTTTCTGCCTGAAGAATTTGCACTTGTGTATCCCCATGGTCATGTGAGAGAATGTTATAAAATCTTATACTATTTACAGATATCTCTTGTTTCTGTTTCCCTAGAGAACATTGACTAATACAGCTTTGTACCAGGAGTGGTCCTTGAGGAACAGAATCTGAAATATGGATTTCTGAAGGGGTTCCAGGAGTTTTGCAATTTGCTTTCTACTCTAATTGGACTCAAGGTTACTAATGACTCCCTTTCCAATAATGAAGGGACCAATAACAGTCCATCGCATGAGTTGGCAAAGGAGATATGCAAAATATCATCACTGGAGTCCCCTACTTCCATACTTA